>CAJUYI010001003.1:32327-51143 GCA_910591695.1 Galerucella pusilla | reverse complement strand
TTCAAAATTTTTTTCTGCATGTAATAAAAATGGCTATTCAGTGATAAGTGATTGTCTAACATAAATCCTAAATATTTAAACTCAGTAACAAACTCAATTTTGTCATTATCAATTTTTATTTCAATTTGCTTTAAATTTAATTCTCTGTATTTAAAAGGTGTAGTAAGTATCATAGCCTTTGTTTTGTTCACATTTAGTTTTAATTTATTAGTTTTTAAATATGTAGAAATATTGTTTAAGGCTTTATTCATTTTTTGGATAGCTTTATTTAGATCTCTATCACTTACCGACGCTAGAGCATCATCAGCAAAATAATGTTCATAATCACATTCACTACATTTGTTGATATCATTAATGTAGACCAAGAATAACAATGGCCCTAGAATACTTCCCTGGGGAACGCCATGGTCTACAGCGATTGCTATTGAAACATAATCATTAATTTTGGTTACCTGCTTTCTACCTGTGAGGTAATCACTGATCCATTCAAGTACTTTTCCTTTTATGCCAATTTTTTCTATTTTTTGATTAATATTTCACGATTAACAGTTTCAAACGCACGTTTCAGATCTAAAAATACTGCTACAGTGTACATGCCTTTACTCATTTTATCTTTCCATTCAGTATTCTCAATTCTTCCTGGTGTTTTTTGGTCATTGTTAATGTTTCTGATCCATACATCAATACAGGTATTATAATTGTTTTGTATACTCTCATTTTCGTCTTCTTACTTATCAATTTACTTCTTAACAGTTTTTTATTGGTATGGAATGCTCTATTCGTGGCTGCTATTCTTTCTTTTATTTCAGTTTCTTTGTCTCCGTCATTAGATATTGTTATACCCAAGTATTTTATTTTATCTAGGTACTTCTTGAAACTTATAATATCCAATCTTAATATGCCTGTTTTCACATTTCTTTTTGAATCTCAATAGCTTTGTTTTATCCGCATTTATTTTAAGACCAATTTGTTCCCTTCTTTCATCATTTCTTGTAGCATTTCTTCCATAATTTTGCTATTTTTTGTTACTAGTACAACATCATCAGCGTATGCTATTAGTTGGTCTCCCTTTGCTCTCAAGTTTCCTTTACTTATCGTTTTCAATACGTAATCCAAATTGAAAAGCGTCGCTGAAAATGAATGTTGTTCCTTTCTGGGCTTTTATCTCCGCTACTGTTTTTGCGAATGTCATTTTTATCAATCTTCTTAGCTTGTCGCATACTCCCTGTTCTTTTAATCAAACGTTGCTGAAGAACATATCGGAGAATCTCTTAACAATAAGGTTTGGTGACAAATAAAGTTTTCACGGTATAAAATATTCAACAAAATAACCGTACCCCTCACATGTTCTCTAAAATGCTTCTCATAGTTCTAATAATGTTCCTCCAATGTTCAATAATTCATTTCCATTTTAAAATGTATTATGCAATGTATTGATATTTTCAAAATATAAATTAATTCCTTAATAATATGTTTTCAATCATTTATGTAGAAAAACTGTACGGAAATATTATTTATAAATACAGTGGAGCCCCGATAATCCGGCCCCTGGCTTATCCGGCACCCCCTGTAATCCGACATGGTCTATTATACATACATACATACATAATGAAGTATAATTTTTACTTCAGAGTACATACATATATATATATAACATGTAGAATCTTATCATTGGATCTGTCGGATTACAAGGTACTCTTTTGTAAAAAAATCCGGACTAAGGCAGTACTCAATAATCCGACAAATTCGCTAATCCGACACTGCCCTGCAAACTGTTTATCGGATTACCGGGGCTCCACTGTATATGATTATATAAATATAAATATATAAATATAATTTCCCTACAGTAAGGAAGTGAATGGGAAATCTTAACTTTTTCATTAAGAAATTTTGTCTGGTATGTCAAAATTTCCTAGCGATTTTCGGAAAATTTTATGATTACTTTTTGCCATAGCTTTTTTTATAAATTTATTTTATTGAATTCCATGAGTTACTGAAATTGTACATACTATTTAAAAAAATTGAAACTATCATAACTAACAAACAATAAACTAATCGCACAGTATAATGATTCCTCCTCAAAAACTCCTCCATTCTTTCGCCTTGGTAGTGTCGTCATGTTCCAATGGTAGGGGACCAGCTACAAGGATAACTCTCCAACACATTAGTTAGCAGTCGATCACAGCGGCCGGTGAAAATCACCTGAGGATTACTTTGCGCACCTTTTACTTTCATATTTTTTTTATATATATATACCGAGTGTTTCGGAAAAGTTTTTCGTCATGGAAAAGGAACCTCAACCAGAGTCTATGGCGACTGTTACTATTAAGCCCGAGTATGCACCTTCTGAGTACGCTGCTTCTGAGCCACCACCGGTAAGTTAAGAAAATCAATTATTAATTTATACAATAGCAGAAGAAGTTGAAATTATTTAAGACTAATTGTGTTTTAAAATTTTCATTTTAACTTGATTAAAGTTACAAAACATTTATCGCGTCATTCTACAGTTTTTTATTTATTTGAAATTTTTGGAATAAAAGTCAATAAAATTTCCAGCGTTTCTTTTGGAGAAAACAAAACGACGTCATTTATTATTAAAAATGGTTTGTTTATTTATGATACTTACTTTTGTATTGAATGTATCTTTTCCATTTTATTAAAATTATTCATAATGTGAAATTAACAGTCGTCATAGTTTGTTATATAATTAGAATAGGAATTTGTTGATATTTAATAAGTAAATTTGCAATAAAAACCACTAAGAAGAAGTTCTAGAAAATGTAATTGTACATTTAATATTTGTTAAATTAATAATCACATTGTTCATTTGTATTTAGTTTTGTTATACGTCATAAAATATTGTTCCTAACTTATGCGGGAAGTAAATTTTCGCTACTCAGCTACTATTATCTTGTGCAGGGCTTATTCTAGCAGGTGTGCAGCGCGTGCAAAAGAATAGGCAGCCACAGACCGCATTTAATTTTTTAAATATTTCTCAAAATAGGTCGAATAAATTTGCTGAATTTCAAATAGTTATTGAAAAATCAGCATAGCTTAAGAAATATAGAGTTTGGTGCAAAATGTGGTCCATTATTGTCTACTTTTCACACACATTCCTCATTTAATTGCAAAATTCGTGTTTGAGGCACCGATAGTATAGTTAGAGGTTTTTTTGCGTATCAGGGACATTGCTGTTGCCTGAGTGAATTCTGTTTTTTATTCATAATTATAGAATGTGTGTTTTTATTTAAAAGGTTTTATTTCTTTTAGTATCTTAATATTTTTATTGACTTTTATAACGTGGCTAGGTAAAAAAAATATTCCTGTTATGTTAATTTTCTAACATCCAAAATGCAAATTTTTGAATAGATATAAGATAATGATTTGATTTGTAACCATAAATTGTGGAAAAAAATAGTTATTTACTCTCTAAAAAAGTATAAAAATCAATAGTTATCCATCAACATTTACAATAATTTAAAAACAAATAAAAAACTTTTAAATTAGATGCACATCATTTTTATTAATATTGGTTCTGAAGTTCACGTAGATTATTTTTTGATTGGTACAAAAAAAATTAACTTAAGTATAAAATAAATAGTGAGTCAGACAAGGTTTAAAGTCTCAAAATTAATTTATTTATGTGAAACTTTAATATATTTTGGAATCAAACAATTTAATCACTAATACTAACATTCAAACTAAAACTACCTTAATTTGATGTAAGTCACTATTTGTGAAGTACCAAGAGAATTAAACAATATTCCGAAATTTCTTTGTTACAAAAGGGTTTAATCTTGTAAAGCTTAGAGGCCAGTATTTTTCAGCAGCATCTTCAACAAATGTGACCATAGAATATCGCTGGAATAAAACAAATATAATATTAGCCTTGTGGTTTATTTTGGTGAAAGCGTCGCTTCGTAAACTCTTGGTGGAACTACTATTTATTTTTTCCTTAATACTAAATATTTCGCGAACCATATTTAGATGTAGTTCAGTTGTAAATAATATATAAATAAGACCCAATCAGTTAGTATGAAATCCAAAAGCAATAAGCTATCTCTGCAAAATAATTAGAAATTAATGTTTAATAATGCTCTACTTAGAGACATCTCGAATAACACCAATCTTATCAGAAAGCTTAAGACGACCAAAAGCTTTGAGTTAGTTTAACGTTTGTGCGATCAAGACTGGTATAGGAATGCCAAGAAGAGCAATCAGAAAAACAAAATAACGTTGGTGTGGGTTCTAGAGCACCGTTGTAAATGAAATAGCTGATGAACTAGTCAGAAAGGGTTTATCTACTCCTATATTGGCTCAGAACCTGCACGAAATGAGCTAGCAGAGAACCTGCAGACAATGTGGTAAAGGGACTGAAACTGCTGTCAAAATGCGAGGCATTAAACCGCAGAATATAAATAATTGGACAGCCTGAGCTTACTCCCGAAGAATACAACCGGTGAAGGCTGGAACAGGGAAGAGTACGGAAATAGGCGTTGTAAAGCTAAGCCAAGGAGTTACAAAAAGCACAAGAAGCTGGCGATATAAAATAATAATAATTCGGAAAAAAACATAGGATATATTTCATAAAAAGCAATATTTATGACATTGTGTAGAGCTTAAAAATATTCAACAAGCAATTAAATGTGTGTTTAAAAAAAGGTTTCTTTTTAAAAATGTTAATTATTTACCCAATGAAACCTTTTTCAATATTTAGTTAAAACAGTCATATCTTTTAAAACATATAGATAGACTGCTCGTTTGTTCGCTAGATTAGACTCATTAGCAAAATTAATGGTGCTTGAGACGAAAATTACTTTGTTTTTTCACTTGCGCGGGTTTTTTTATGAAAGTTTCTAATTGCTGGTTAGATACATACATTAGATATACTCTAAAGATAATAATTAGTAAGTACAAATTTATATTTTGCTTATCCTTGGTCCAACAAATTTAAAAACAAAGTTTTTTTTTAAATATCAAAATAAACTTTCCCCTGCTTTCTTTCTCTTCTACCCGGCGCTTACACTAGGTTAAAGGTTAGTTGTAAATCTTTCCAAGAAGTAGGTCAAGTGTTGCTCTTTTTCCTTTTAATACATGTTCGTTCGAGATCACTAAGTCAGTGGCGTTACTTGTAAACAATGTACGTAGTCATTCAAAGTTACTGTGTAGAATGTAGTGCTGTCTATATTGGTCAAACCATTCGAAATTTTGAAATTAGATACAATGAACACTCAACGATTAAAACCAGATAACTCACATTACGCAGAATATCTACTTGATACCAAACATTTATTATTATCTAACACACAGTTAGAAGTACTGCATATTTGTGATAAGAAATAAGAACTAGATCTTCTTAGCATTCCCTTCACTGGGTTACTTAAATGTATTCATGTGATTTCAGCGTTGAGAATTATGCTCTCAGAGCTACCTTGTACTTATGAGGTGCAAATACGTAGACACCAGTCTATACTTTGGCAAGTTTATCTGAAGCCGTGAAAGGAATGCAGTCGAAAACATTCGATATTGCCACGTTTAACTATGAAAAAGCCAAAGTACTAAGAATGTAGTGATGATTATTAGAAAAGGGACTTTTTATTATTAACAATATTAACAATATGATTAAACGTTAATTCTTCAATGTGCTTGTTTCCTTGGATTTTTTCTATAAACAATATTTTTTCAATTTATGAAAGTTAAAAGATGAGCACTTTTCTAAATTTGTTATGGATTCTTCAAGCTCTGGCAGCGTTGTACGAAAACCGTAACTACCACACCCTCCGAATGACATAATTGGTGATTTTTACCGAAAGCTGACTTCTTATTGGCAAGCGCGTGCGTGTGTTCTTCCCTCTCACTTCGTCAATTGATTGATATTGATTTATCCAGTGGCGTTGGTATTGTCAGTGACCTTTGTATTTTCAATTTTACTTGGTAAAATAGGTATCGTACGCCATTTGTACGTTTATGAGAGATATGCGCCATGTTTCCACGCCTCTTACCGATACCCCGTAGCTTCAGATAAGCTTGCCAAACTATACAAGTGATATTGTCCCTTCTAATTGAAAACTATGTATTCAAATATTCCGTTTTGTAGATAATTATGTCTCTTTGACTAACACCGTCTTTTAAGGTTGTTAACATGATTATAATTATTAATATTAGAGAAAATGTATGATGTTTGGTGTAAAGGAATATTGCCTTCGTATTTATAGCAGAACGACAAGAAAGTGAAAACTAATAATTATTGCAATAAAATCATGAAAATTGGATGATTTCAAGTGAACTACATTTAGTAGACTACTTTTAAATTTGCTATCATGCGTGCACAAATTTCGCGGCAGTTGGTAAGTTTATTAGATATAAAACCATTAAATCAGTCAAATAGTACTAAAACTCTCTCTCTGTCCTCGATATCGCATTTAAATAGGGTGTCTCATGAAAACATTATTTCACACGAAATAATAATAATAATCAATTCAAGATTAGTGTTGTGGTTCTAACAAAACCAAACGATAGACAATATGACACATGACAACAACTACTACCAACCATCACATGTTGACCAATGTCAAGCAGTTATTTTATGAATGTGCATTTTAGAAGCTATATAGTTTGATCCTATACATCATTAATTTCCGTTAGCACCAAGTAGACTTAAAGTTAAGTGGCGCTTTGAGAAAGTTTTGTTTTGGATCATATACAGCTGGTCATTTTAAGCTCCACTCAGCTAAGCCTAGAAAATCGCTCGCATATTCTCCAATTATCTTCAAAGTGGAGATTTCTAACCTAACATTCTTGTGTTTTCATTAACATAATATGTCAATGATTTTTCTGTTTTCGGGTTTCCCTTTTCCGTTTCTCAATTTCAAGTGTGTTTTTATTTTTATTTTTGAAGAAGGATGTTTATATGGAGGATGATTTGGAAGTATTGGATATTCTTGAAAATGGATTTCCAAGAAGACGGTACAACCGTAAAAACTATTATGAAGAATTAGAGGAAAAAACCTTTTTCCAAAGGTTTCGCTTGACCAAGCTACTACTCGTAGAAATGCTATAAGATTCTTCGGAGCATCCGGACAATTTGTTAGCCCATATAAGCCATCAGTTTTTTTTTCAATAACCTCTTTGTATTTTACAGCTAAGGATATTAGCAATTCTGTTTCCCGAACTGTATAATTTGCCGATTTAATTTTTTTCTATTTCTTACTGTGTTTTATATTATAAACAATTTTCTTATTTAAAAAACAAGAATAAAATCCTTCGATTTTCAAAGAATTGTCTTTTAACAGCTTTTAATACGTTATTTCAAACCACAAAAACGAAAAGTCACTAGAAACCATAAAGAAATAAATAAAACTCAACTTAAATAGCGAGGTTGACAAATGTATTGAACACTTAGCTAAGAAGCAGAACAAAAACATTGATGCAACTGATCTTTGACTAAGCGACCCTTAAATTTTAAACTCGCCACAGCTATTCTAAGCTTATGCTTCTATTGGTGCAAACGGCCATAAAAGGTTATATTACTCTCATTTTTTCTTGTTCTTTAACTCTTAAATTCTAGAAATTTTTAAATTGTGTACCGTATTTAGTAGTAGGTTTCTGTATAACTCCCTCTAATTATAGTAAACTTTCTCTGAACGGCATTATATTTACTGTGATATTATTGTTTGTACAGAAGAGATAAATGTACCCGTATTCAGATGTAGCGGGCATTTTACAAATTAGTACCTACCTTCATATCTAGAATTTTCACTGACATTTGCGATGGAAAAATACTTTACATTTTTTCATACCTATATATTTTTTTATAGGACATTCTTTGAAAATAAAACTATATGAAGGAGCTGATAAAAAATATTATAACAAACATATATCTATCTTGGACAGCCACATTTTCAATGTGACACATTCTAGACTGAGGGAGTAGAGTGTCTGAGACGTTACGACTTCTTAGCACTACTTCAAATCTAATCAGATAATGCATAATAAAAGCTTGAATTGAGAGCTAGAGATATTAAAATTGTTTAAAATTAAAAATGGACACACAAAATTTTTCATTTGTTCCTTAACCTCAATTACCTATAACATACTGTCAAATGAGTTAGCAACTAATAAAACACCATAAACTCAAAGTGTATGCCAGTATTATGATTCGCTGTTATTGAATTTAAACTGGCATCCTCTGCATGATCAAAAATTGGAATACATGGAGTCCAATCTCCTTATATGTATAGTCATTCTATCACCAACACCAACTATAAACAATTTGACATTGGCATATTCTCACTTAACTGTTGTACATTTATTCTAGTATGATATTTTACCATCTTCGAGATCTTTCACTTCCTCTTTCCATTTCCTTCTGTTCTGTGCCTCGTTTTCTTAGTCCCTAGCTCCCACTGTTCTCAAGTCTCTCCTAACCTCTTCCAACCATTTTTTCCTTGGTCTTCCTCTTCGCTTTTTACCAACTTCTCCACCTTTCAGCACGTTATACCCATCTATCTTCCTGCATTCTACCTATATGTCCCAACCATCTCGCTCTCTGTGTTATAATCTCTCTGAGCATTTTACTTTCCCATATTTCTAGTTTATTCTGCTCTTTTTTTGTTCATTGTCCAAGTTTCACAAGCGTAGGTAACTGACGGTCTTATTATTGTTTGATACATTCTTATTTCAGCTGTTCGTGATATGTCTTTTGATTTTAACATCTTTGATACGATTCCTGCTGCTTTACTGACTTTTGTTAATCTTTTTTCTATTTCCCTTTCTTCGTCTCCTTTATTTGTGATTGTGACTCCCAAATATTCGATTTGATCCACTTTTTCTATTCTGTAGCTATTATTTCCATTACAATTCATAATAATATCGGTTTTCTCATTGTTCCTCATTACCATGTACTTTGTTTTTTTCTCGTTGATCACTAGACGATGTTCTCTTGCCTTCTGTTCCAGTAGCTTAAATACGCTTAAAAGCTCTTTTCTGGAATTTGCCATAAGTACTATGTCGCCCGCATATGCTAGTAATTGATGTTTATTCCCATAAATTAAACCTCTGGTTTTTATGCCACTTTCCCTCAGTATGATCTCTTGAACTAGGTTAAAGAGGGTTGTGGATAATGAGTCTCCTTGTCTCAGACATTTCTCTATCTTAAATTGGTTAGAAGTACTTCCCTCCAAAGTTATTTTGCTTCCGGTTTTCCGGATGGTCATTTCCACTATAGCCTTCTCAAAAACACTTTATAATTATTAAAATAACAATTCATGTAACGTTTAAAAAGTTTCAAAAAACCATTAAAGCCATCAAATTCTTGTTATGGCGAGTTATGTAAAACGGTTGCATTCATGAACGTTTAATAATTCATACCGCATAAGATATTAAAATTATGTAAGTCGGGATGAAAAAAATATTTGAATTCCCATTCCAGTTGTGATTATTATTGTTCGTTTCTCAACCGAAGTGAAATCAATAAATTGAACAGTTGCACACGGCTTGAATCGAAAAAAGTACTTCCTTGTCAACATAATTCGCAATCGCTGGTGATTTTACCAGTGAGTGATTCAAGCGGTTTATTTTTGATCCACTGAGAAACCTTTACACTAATTAGTTTTAACACTTCAACTGCCGAAGATTTTCCGAAGCTGTCCCTCCATTAGAAAAGTTTTTGTATAAAAAGTATTTGGTTTTATTGTTATTTCATAAACAATGACACAATTATTTTATGATTGACAGTGGTTAATGCATAATAATAATTACATTTTATTCTAAAAACGAGAAATCAAGCAATTTTACACTGGATTGCCACCACTAATTCCATGGGAGTAGTGAGAACAGATTGTGCTTTCTAGTCTTTAGATTCTTTTATTTTGTACATGACAGTTGTGTTCACGTACTTGAAATTATATTATATAATTATTAATAATAATTTATTCATTTTGAAATGTGTCTTCATGCATTGAATTAAATCACCAAAAAAATCTACAAAAATTTGTACATTGAGGTTTTTGGACAAAAAATGGACTGGTCAACTTAGTTCTCTTTACCTTTGAAGAGATTTTTGAAAAATCACATTTTTAAATTAATCAAAAAGTCGTGTAAATACCTCAAAACTGTGAATGTTGAACTGAAATTTTAAGAAGGTACTTTGGAAAGACCAATTTCGCATGAAAAAATTTAGAATAATGCGTAACTTGCAGGGTTTTTATTTTCTAAATCGTCAAAGTAAAAATATAGGAGTAAAATTTTGACTATGTAACCTGCGTAGGTACCTCCTACGGTTCAGGGGAAAATTTAACGTATTTATAGGTGGATTTTGAATAAATATTTCCAAGTATTAGAAGAAGAAACGTTCAAATTTTCAAAAAAAAAATTCTTAGGCTCAAAAAGCGACAAAAATATGTATATTGAGGTTTTTGGACAATAGTTACCTCTTTACCTTTGAATGATATCATGAGATTTTTGAAAATTCACAATTCTAAACTAATTTAAATTCGTGTAAATACCTCAAAACAGTGAATGTTGAACTGAAATTTTAAGAGGGTGTTCTGTAAAGATCAATTTCCCAGGAAAAAAATTTAGAATAATGTAGATTAGATTAGATTAGATTAAAATTGGAGTGGCTCCTTGTCCTATCCCACTGCGACCTTTGCAGATCTATTGTGGTCCTCCCTATATTAGAGCTCGATATCCAGCTTTATTCTTTTTATTAGACTTAATAGCCTGGTTACCGCCTCCTTTGCGTAGCTTTCTGCCTTCGGTTTTTCTTCCCCGAATAAGTGAAACCGCAACCTTGCTAGGCCTTCACACTCACAAAGTACGTGCTCCGCGGTTTCTTCTTCTTCCTGGCAGAACCTGCATAGGCTGTCTTCTGCTAGTCCAATTGTGTGCATATGTTTCCTTAGCCTACAGTGCCCTGTGAGCATTCCCACTATTATCCTAGTCGTTTCTCGACTTTGGCGTAGTAGGTCGTGTGACAGTTTGGCCGAAGGGCTTTTAAGGAATAGTTTAGCGTGTCTTTGTCCTGGGGTTTCATACCACCAGTTCAACGCCTGGTTGTTTATCCATTTGTGGATGCTTCCTTTACTTAGGCATTTGGCAATTCCACAGGAAGGTTCTGGCCCTATCATGACCTCCGCTGCTCCCTGCTTGGCTAATTCATCGGCCTTTTCATTGCCTTTTATTCCTTGGTGGCCTGGTACCCAGGCTAGGGTTACTTTATTATGACTACCTAGTCTGTTGAGAGCCTTGCGACATTCCCACACCAGATTCGATGTTATCTTATATGAGCGTATCGCCTTTAGTGCTGCTTGGCTGTCAGAGTAGATGACGATTCTTTGGTTATTCACCTCCCGTCTTATCAACTCTTCTGCACAGCATTGCACCGCTATTACCTCTGCCTGAAAGACAGTGGCATGTTTCCCTAGGCTTAGAGAGATCGCTATCTTCTCCTGTACCCCGTATATTCCGGCTCCTACTCCAGAGTCTGTTTTAGAGCCATCAGTGTACCAGTTGAGATTCGCCATTATGGGAGGCCCTGCTTCCCAGTCCTTTCTCTCTGGAATTACGATTGTATATTCGTTTTTAAAACTATATTGTGGGGCAATCTGATCCTTTGGCATTCCCAGTATTGGATCTGCCTTTATTCCATCATATAGTTCTTTGTAGACCTTACCGTGTTCTTGGCTTATCGGAGAAGATCCCTGTGATAATCTGTGGCTAACAGATCTTGCATTTCCTTGAATAAGTATATGCAGTGGTGGTAGGTTTAGTATCACCTCCAGAGCCGCTGTCGGAGTCGTCTTCATGGCCCCTGTGATACTCAAGCAGGCCTGCCTTTGAATACCACTTAGCTGCCTTTGCGCTCCGATCTGCAGTGTCCTGGGCCACCAAACAATTGATCCATAGGTTATCATTGGCCTCACAACCTGTGTATATAACCATTTGGTCATGCTAGGATTTAATCCCCAATTCTTTCCACACATTTGCCTGCATCTTCCAAGAGCGATTCTGGCCTTATGTGCGGTTTTTTCAATGTGGGAGTTCCAATTGAGCTTCTGGTCAAATATTACCCCTAGGTATTTAACTTCATTCGCAAATGGAATCTCCACTCCGTTGATTTGCGGCTTTTGTAGTCCTTGCAATTTTCTCTTTTTTGTAAACGGTACCAGTGTAGTTTTGTAGGGGTTCACTGCTAGTTCCTCCTCCCTACACCAGCCACTCACTATATCAAGCGCCATTTGGGTGCGCTCCGATACTGTGTCTGGAAACCGTCCTCTTATGACGATGGCAAGATCGTCCGCATACCCCAGGCACCGAATACCTTTGTCTGATAGCCGTACTAGAAGCGTGTCTACTAGGATCGCCCACAAAAGGGGCGATAAAACGCCTCCTTGAGGACAACCCCTTTCCACACCCGCTGTGATGGTTGCCTCCCCCAGGGTGGATGTGATTATCCTATTCCCTAGATTAGCTGCAAGCCACCCGCAGATAATGGGTTCGACCCCCCTTCTTTCCATACACCTTGTTATAGATATTGGAGAAGCATTATTGAATGCTCCCTCTATATCCAGAAAAGTAGCTACTGCTATTTCCTTGTCGTCGATCGACTTGGACAGTAGCCTATTTAAATCGTCCAGAGCCAAGTCTGTTGACTTACCCTGTTGATACGCATACTGACTCTCGCTTAGAGGGCGAGTTTTCAGAGCGTTGTCCTTTATGTACCTATCCACTAGCTTTTCCAAAGTCTTGAGCAGAAAGGACGTTAGGCTAATTGGTCTATATGACTGGGGCGTTTGGTCAGAAATTCTACCTGCCTTCGGAAGGTATATGACCTTCACCTTCCTCCATATTACCGGAGTATGCCTTAAAGCTAAGCTAGCCTTGAAGATCTTACTTAGTTGTGGCGCTAATGCCTCTTTACCTTTCTGCAGTAGTACCGGATAGATTCCATCCTCCCCTGGTGATTTAAAGGGTTGGAATTCGTCTATGGCCCACCTTATCTTATCTGGTCTTGTAATGTCAGTGGCAAGTTGCCAGTCTTCCCTACTGGGTCTACCTGCCTCTTGGGGATTGCTGACTACCTCCTGCATACTCAGATCAATGGTGGCTCCAGGAAAGTGTGCTTTTGTCAACAGCTCCAAAGTTTCCTGTGCCGTTTCTGCATAGTCTCCGTCCGTTTTCTTGAGGAGACTCACCTTGTCTTTAGAGCCATCCTTGGACAAAACTTTGTGGATTCGGGAGCATTCTGTGGTCTCTAGAACCTCCTCACAGAATCTTCTCCATGAGTCCCTTTTGGCCTTCCGGATCTCCTCTCTCTCCGAATAATGTAACTCGCATGGTTTTTATTTTATACATCATCAAAGTAAAAATATAAGAGTAAAAGTTGGACTTAGTAACCTGCGTGCCTCCTACGGTTCAGAGGAAAATTTTACAAATTTATGAGCGAATTTTGAACGAATATTTCCAAAAATTAGAAGAAACGTCCAGTTTTTAAAGAAAAAACTATTTTTAGACTTGAAAAGCGACAAAAATTTGTAAATTGTGGTTTTTTTGGGATGAAAAGTAGACTGAGAAACTTATTTTTTTGATAGTCACTTATTTACTTTCAAATGGTGTCACAAGATTTTTGAAAAATCACATTTTTCAGTTTAAAAGTCGAGTAGGTAAATACAAAACTCAACATGTTGAAATGTTATGTTAAAACTTTGAGATCGTCACCAATTGAAACGAGTTTCATTATTTTCTTTAAATATTGTTAAATATAAAATGATAAAACCGGTCAAGTTTGTTTTTTGTTTATAATTTGTTTTATAACGTGTTGCACAATTCAATAAAATCTAAAATAAATGAAAACATTAATGATTTTTTAAATTAAGGAAGTTAAAACATTCGAGGAACGTTGAAAACGTGAAATACAAAAAATGATAATAGCCTTATCACGAATTCCACAAATATACAAGAATTTTAAACAATAGGAACTAAGGAAAAATATTATAAATAATTTAATAGCATTTATGTAGTTTTTATCGCCTTGAAGAAATTTCCTTGGCATTGTTATTCCCAGTTTAATTCACTTGTTTTTTTTTCTTATCAGTATTATTTAGTTAAATTCAACTTTTTATGCTGATTTTTAGGAAAACAAAGTTTCTACTGGCTAAATTATGGTACTCATTCACTAACAGGTCGCCTGCAGGCCGTCGCCTTGAGGTAGCTTGCATTGAGGGCAATTTTCTCCATACACACGCCGGCCGACGACAGGTTGGGACGTTGGGACCTGCAGTCCTACGAAACCTCACTGTGTGTGGCGATTCATCGTCAGTCTCGGCCCGAAGGCGTGATCTTTAGCGCAGTTGAAAATTTGGTCTGCAGATCAACATATTTTTGGGCTTGGTCATTTTACCAATAATTATAAACATGAGCGAAACTACGAGTTTTAATAGTTTTTTAAAAGTCTTATCATCCATATGCAGGTTTTTAATAAGGCTTAAGTGAGATAATTTTTCTATTTGCTGAAGCCAATCTTTTACCCAAAATCGTTTTCTCTGTCTAACTGGTTTTTCCATTAATTACAAAAGTATTAATAAAGCAGCCAATTTTCTGTGTTTCCTTAAGGAATTCATTTTCTCGGAGAGCACTTTCGACTGGATCAACTACAACTAACAGTGTGTAGAGAAATTCCTGTAGGGCCGATGCCTGAAGATTTTACCTTAAAATCGGACTAAATAATTTGTGGCCTCAATCAGCCGTTACCTGTCGACATGGATGTCAGTTCACGGCCTGCAGGCGACCTGTTAGTGAATGGGTGCCATTAGATATATAATGGTATTGATTCATTCTTTCATTTGTTTGGGTTGTTTTCAAACAAACAAACCCAGGAACTTTATATTTGTACCATTTCCAGGATCCATAAGTACTTCTTAAAATCTAGGGAATAACTCAATAAATGTTGAATGATGATTAATGATAATATAATAACCTTGTTCATCAACCAATAATCCCTGATAATTATCTTAAGGAATATAAATCCATTTTTCCATGTGCCTATTGGCAAATATCGATTGGAGGTGTTTATTGATATTAAGAACAAAAGTATTTACAGTCTATTAATTGATTTTAGGAATGTTTCATCTAAGAAAGTATGGCTTCTTGAATAAAAAAAACATCGTTAATTAACTACACTTTCAACAAATCTAATTATAGTTTTTATACAACTAAATTGGTTGGTAATTACCTATTATAATATTCTCAGACTTATTATTAAAAAAAGGGGAACGTTGTTAACAACATTTATAACTAAATTATATTTATTTCAATAATTCGACAAACATTATTAATTTTGTTATTAGTTACATGAATTTGCAGCTCTGATGGTGTTGCCAAGTTAAGGTATTTTAAGTGTAAACGTACTCAAGACAGTTTTTGGTTTCATTATTTTTTGTAACTTTCGAGGTAAACACCATTATAAATGATTTTCTATCTGTAATCATGTGTTTGCCTGAAATATCCGGACCAAAAGTACATTATTCATCATAACAATATCATCGTCTCAAACTACTACCTAGTTCACCCAGCTGAACGAGTTCCTAGTCTGAAGCAGACGCTGTGCAACGGTGTTTTGAACTTCAAAGTGAATATCTTCTTTACAGTTCTTGACTCTAAGGCTACATTCGTAATCAATTCGCTGGCCAAGTGGCACTTTGGCACGCAAGTCGGCACAAAATTTGTTATTCACAATAACTTCAAAGTCGTCTTTAACGCAAGTGCGTTTGTACCTAAATAATTGTCAAGATTTCTTCAACATTTGGTCGAAGCATGATTCTGTCTGTACTTCAGTCTGAGGTTATAATATATAATTTGGATTTGGATTTATTTATAATAAATCAAATAAATCAAATTACAAAAATTAATGCGCATTTCCCAGAGCCGGCACGAAGTGCAAATCGAAGTGAAAGTTTGCACTTTGCAAGAAATTTCGACGACTTCAACTTCAACTCTGACGCCAAATTGCGTTGTGAACGATAACACTGAAATAGATTTGCTTAGCTTGCGTGCCAAAGTGCCACTTGGCCAGCGAATTGATTACGAAAGCACCCTAAGATCTCCAGTAAAGACTGAACTAAGAAATAGAGAACAATGTTCCAAACACTGTATATATCAAATTTAATATCCTGCTGATTGGGTCAAATTTTATATAGGTGAAACATTTGGACCATTAAAAATCAGAATAAATGAACATAAAAAGTACAAAGTCAGGTATTGGTGAATACGTTTGGGAGCAGTGCATCACGTTCCATGGGATTTATTAAAATAACCGAATAATAAGTAAAAATGAAATATAATCATAATGAAATATAATCAAATAAAACGTAAACGAAAGTTGAGGTCCAAACGAGTAAAAATGAATAATAGTATACTATACACCAAGGTGGTGAAGACTATTATTATTGACCGAGCACCAAGATTTAGTCAAATTTAAGACAAAAATTTAAAATAATTCACAAATGCACCACGAGAAGCGTTTACTCCGTCGTCTGACTGACAAGTACACTGTCAGCTTTCGATATATTATGAATGTACTCGTTATGTCATCAGTCATTTTTGGTTGAGCGCGAATTTTAAACTAATGGCATTTTTATTCAAATAATTTTATCTTGATAGGTAATTTCAACAACAATTTTAACCACTAATAGAGAAATTCAACTTCTTAGTTGGCTAGAAGAAGCAATAATAGTCAACTTCACAGTTAGTTGTGGAAAAAGCCTATTTCTTCCAGTTTACTTGTATGTCATATAAATTTAGATTTTACTGTTTTAGAGCAACGTAAAAACTTAATATAAATTTCCAAATAAATCATCCTGAAACTTTTTTTGTATTCAATTTTGTATACAGGTAATTGAGGTTAAATCAACCAGAATTCAATCTTTTCGTCACACCCTGTACGTTATTCACTATGTCTACGTTTAAATAAAAACAAGCTTTTTCTAGTTTCAATTTTACAATTTCAATACAAAGAAACACCTAAAGCATAGAAATTGTTTCGATTAAAAAAATTCTTAGTGAGAATATCACGAAATATTTTCTTCTACTATTATAAACACAAAAAGTGACCTTTGCAATTTAATATTGACTCGTATAAGTGAAAGGAAGACTTGGATGTGTAATTTTAATGTTAAAAGTCAATACATCGATGCAGATGTGCAAATATACTACCCACTAATGCAATCGGCAATGTCAAGCTCGTAACGGATTCCTTAGTTGCACTTTAGAAAGTACCGATTTTACATAAAGGAAGTACCATTAAAATTTACCAGGATATAAAAATAAAAAAATATTTTCCTCATTCAAATCTTGACATTTATTTTTATTTTCTACCTTGATGTTTTAGTAAAAGCCAGTCAAAATAGGAAGAGGTGTCTTTACATTTATATATTTGAAAAAATGAGCAGTTGAAAAGAAACTTATCATGAAGTTTTAAATAAAACAACAAAAAACGTAGAAAAATATTGTGCGAGATAGACAGTTGACATAATAGAAACAAAGACAGAGAAACATCTTAAAAATAGAGTCCTTCCTTATTATTCAAATATCATTTAAATAATTTGAGATATATTTAATAAGCAAATGTATGTATCATAGAAATTGTATACGACTTCAACAAAAAGAACTAAATCCTTCAATCCTATTAGCGAAGGATGATAAGTAAGTTAGGCTGTTTTGGAAATGAATTCGAAGGCACGACCCTACTGAGAAGAATAATGAAGTTAGTATGGGAATTGAATTAATTATTTAAATAATAACAATGGTCTCATAGTGTGAAAGGATTTTCAATTAACGTATGCGTGTGTAGTATAGGTACACGGTGGTTTAGGACCAAGATGTCAACGAACTTAACTTTCTATTTTATCATGATTCTCGCTGCATGACATACAAATCATTTGTGAAGTGAATCACAGTGGTGGAGACGTCCTCTTCACCTCGATTTAACTAAGCTAGGTAATGAGAAAAAATACTGCTTTTGGTTTGTTAAAATTTTACATAGGGTATTAAAAGAACCTTACAAAGTGTAAGAAGGATTATATTATACACCAATGTGGTGAAGACTATTATTATTGTCCGAGCACCAAAATTATTTTACTTTGCCCCAAGTGGAATATAAAAGTGTGAGGGGAAATGTTACCCTGATATAGGGCATGTCCACGACAGTTGACAGTTGACAATACCCCGGTGGTAAAGCAATAAACAACAAACACGATCAATAATTATCAAAAAACCAACAACTATCAATCTATATTATAAATTATTAACTATGCAAGCTCAACAATTAAAATAACTTTAAAACAACATTTAAGCAAAACCAACTAAACTCAAACACGATCTATCATTATAAATCAGCATAACCTCACTATTATAAGTACTACGTGTCCGAACGCTTTGTTTATTGTTTTACCACCAGGCTGTTGTCAAAATAGTTTGTGACGTCACGTGGACATGCCCTATACGTATACATGGTCTTGTTTATAGAGGTTAAGGCTTCAGTAATCAGTATTCTGTTAGTTAAGGTTAGCTACCAGTTTCCATCAACAGAAGATTTTCAAATTCCTCTGGTAATAATTTTCAAAGTAAAAACATTTCTCGATCCATGTTTTTCTGCAATCAACGTAAAATAAACAACACATTTCAATGTCAGAATCAAATGTTGCGATTTTCAGATCGGTATAGGGAGCTCCCTCATCGTTCAAGCTGATTTCTTCCTGGGCTTTTACCTGTCGTCTGACTGACACGTACACTGTCTGTTTTCGCTCCTTAGGTACCTTA
>CAJUYI010001003.1:0-27327 GCA_910591695.1 Galerucella pusilla | reverse complement strand
CAGCAAAACTAAAGTTGAAAACACCAACCTTTTATTACCTATACAATAAATAAGATATCTTAAAACTTAGTCCAGTGCAAAACAGACAAATTTTTGTCTAGGCACGGACTGAGTTGGAGGATATTAAATGAAATGAAGTAAATTGTAAAATTACTGTATTTAAATATTTATAATGAATAAACTGAAACTAATATTGAAAACTGAAACTGAAATTTTCGAAAAAACGCATTTTCAACATAAAAAGTCTTGTAAATACTCCAAAACTATAAATTTTGAATTCAAATTTCAGGATAGTATTCTCAAAAGCCTGGAAAAAACCTGGAAGAAATTTACAAGGGCCTATCTTAATTGGTTTTCATTTTATAAATCATTAAAACGATGACAAGACACAGTTTTTTGATGAAATTTAAATTTTCTACTCAAAATTTCTTCGAGATCTCACTTCACGATAGCGCGAAGATGTAAAAAGAGATAAGAGTCTCCCATTATGAATAGCTTTGGAAACAATATTTTGTTGTGGTATGCAGCTACATTGGACTTGTGCATGTTAATTATTAAATGTAATTGAAAATATAATAGTTTACTATTTATCTATTATTCTGGAGGGTAATTACCCCCTTTATCAACGCACTTGTCTTCTCTACCTCATCTGAACTAACAGTATAGCCAATAAATCTATGCATCGTAACCCTTTCTCCATGAAATGCTATTTGATTAACCAAATTTTCAATCAATTTTGCCTTTCAACTCAAATTCCTATTGTGCAAATCTTCTTATCCCATTCTTTAATCTAGTTTCTTTCGAAATACTATTCAATGTCGATTTATTTCCTTCTTTTCCTATATTAACATCAATGTTAATCGCTTCTCTTGTCATTGGAATCTTCACAAAATCAAACTATTTATTCTATAAGTAATTTTTAATATTTTGTGAGTTTAAATAATGAGATGCTCGATAGTTCTTATTCGTTAGTGATTATTAATCACTGGAAAATTAAAATGTATAATAAATTTTGACATAATTAATTATAAAAAAGTAATAATTTATAGATACGGTTCGGTTTGAATTTCTAATTTGCTTTAACAGAAAAAAACAAACTTTTTTAGATTAAAATCGCGAGTTCGACGAACTAGCTAGTCAGTGTTGAAATAGCTTAGTCACTGATCTCATAGCAAAATTATTTCTAATGGGATTGTTTATGTATATTTTCAAGATAAAGAGCTTGAAAGATACAAAATTGTTGGAAAACAATTTATCTTGATAAAAGACAAAACGTCTCCCAAACGAAACGTTATTTGATCGATGGTCTCATCGGCCTTTAAGTGAATAGAGGTCTATTTGACAAAAAACTTGACGGCTTTGTACTTTATTCACAGTTCCCTGCAAATAAATAGATGTCAAAGGTAATAGTATAATACTATTACAACCCCTTATATATATAGTTACTATGTTCCCCATGAGGGGTTTAGTCGCCGGAGCGACTTTTTAGATCCAGATTTGTTGGGGGGGATCGGGCCTCATTTCCATGTTTTTAAATCAGTTTAATTATGTTTCTCCACTGTTTCCTGTCGGTTGTTTTCGCCTACCAGTTTCGGATACCTAGACAGTTTATGTCATCTTCAACCTCCTGTAGCCACGTTGATTTTGGCCTCCCTCTTTTTTTTGCCACTTGGCTTCCACTCAGTCATCGCATAAATTGTGCTGTTTGGGCCTGCTCTCCACACATGTCCCAACGATTTTAACCTTTGCTCATTTATTACGCTTATGATGTCCTCTGGATGTCTTTTTTCAGTCCTTCATTTGTTCTTTTCCTATATTAATTTTGAGTTATTTTCTTCGGTCCCAATATGACTCTTAGTATTTTTCGTTCAAAAATTTTCAGGTCTTCTTGTTGTTTCTTTGTCATTATCATAACTTCATAACCTTATTGTTGGTCTAATTATTGTTTCATGAATTTTCATTTTGGTGTTTTTGCCTAGAAATTTACTTCTTAATAAATTTTCATTTGCCTGGAAGACTCTGTTTGCTGCCATTATTTTCTCCTCAATTTCCATTTCTCCATCCCTATTGTTGGTTATTGTAACTCCTAAGTATTTTATTTTATCAACTTCTCCAAACTTGAAGTCACCGATGCTATTATTATTGTTCATTAGGTGTTTGTTCACAGTCATTATTTTTGTTTTTGTTTCATTTATTTTAAGCCCCATTTTTTTACCTTCTTCCACAATTTCTTGAAACATTTTTTCCATAATTTCTCTGTTTTTTGCTACCAAGACTAAATCATCCGCATAAGCTATCAATTGTCCAACCCTTGTTGACAGAGAATTTCCTTGTCTGACTCCTTTGTTAATCTCGAATATGTTCGTTTCACCTTTTTGTGTTTTTATCGTAGCTGTTGATTGTTTCATAGTAATCAATATTAATTTTCTCAGTTTTTTCTTTATCTCCATAGTTTGAAGGGCTCTCATTAGTTGTTGTCTATTTATTGAATCAAAGGCTTGTTCAAAATCAATAAATAGCATCTTTGTTCCGATTTGATGTTCGTGAGTTTTTTCCAATATTTGCTTCAGGATATGAACTGCGTCTGTGGTTGATTTGCCTTTATTAAATCCTTATTGATATTGTCCTAATATTGTGCCTATACTGCTGCTATACTGCCTATACAACGCCTTATAGTCTTTGAAAATCAAAGAACAAAAAATGCAATATGCCACGAAGGACATTGTGTTGGCATATCTCGCAATATTCATAACGCGCTTCAATAAAATGACAATTTATTTTCAGGAAACTGTGAATAAAGCAGATAACTCCAGTCTGTTGAAAGTATTATCACAATAAAATATTATTTTCCGTCTTTTTGCAGGTTTTTACAATCATATTTACGATCTTCGAAGATTATTTTAAAAGGAGGTCAAGAGATAATAAATAATTACAATCAATAATAAATAATTACCGTGAATCTAGGACTATTATTATGTAAGCTATTCATTATACCGGATTTATACTGAAACTGTAATTATTATCCGTACAGGAAAAAACAAACGATTTTGTTTTTAAGTGATGAACATATTGTTGCTATTGTATATATCTAAATTGGATCGGATGCTTTTTTTTAATTAATTTTTTTTATTAATGAAAAATTTAAATTGAGACGGAACTCAACAATTCAAAGAGCTAATAAACCATTATAAACACCATACTGCTAATTTATAATGTATTTTTTGCAAATCAGATTCTTTGTAACCACCCGAATTGAAAGGATATAGCTTACCGGACAACCAATCATTTTTTTAAATTCTGTTATTGAACGACGGTCTATTTCTGCGACTGAGGCTAATCACCGACGCCGGGAGCACTTTACCCCTAACCGGAAATTTTGGCGAGCCCACTAGTGTTCCAACGAGCGGTAGCGTTCTTTAACGAGCCCAACATCCATGGACTCGGGACCTCGGTTTTACGTCTCCTCCGAAAGACAGCATATCTACATTATACCTCGCCTGCAAGCTGTGATATGCTAGTCCGCTGCAGGTTGTACGGGCCCTATACGATGGTTTTCCCCCAACGATTATAAACCCTACAGGATTGCTTATTCGCTTGAATCTTTCGACGGTGCTTACGTCACCAGTGGACCTCGACCGATTTAAAATATACTGCAATCGTTAATATTTTCCACTTTTTTCTAGTTTATTTGCAAAAAATAATAATAAATTAATTTTTTTGGTGATATGTTATTTTAAAAAGTTATATTTAGTTGTATAAGTAGTTATAAAATATAAATAGACGTTTGAAACAATAACTTTGAATTGAAGAAACTTGCTTATAATTTATTTTGCACAGAAACAGAAGCAAATCTACGAGATGTCATTATGGTTTAATTGATGGGTAAACTCAGAATTATATATTTTTCTTCTTATGGGGAAAATAAAATAAATGCCTCATGCACTAATAAAAAATGTATTAATAAACAATTTTTTAAAACCTGTATCATCTCTTGTGGTACTCACACATTTTTTCTTCAAACATTTTTTTCCTAATACTTGTTCGAAGTTTACAAAGGTGGATTCATGCAAGCAAAAATTAAAACTTACATTACTTTAAAACTAAAACTAAGAACTTATAAAACCATGTAATGTAGATGTTTATGCCAGAAACTGAGAAGCTAAGGCATTCTTTTTAGTTTTAGCTTATATCTTAATTTCTTATTTTTTTGCATGATCATCTACATTACATGGTTTTCTGTTCTGAGTTTTAGTTTCAAATTAATTTTAATTTTTGCTTGCATGGGGAAATGTATAAATTGAAACGCGAATCCAAAAATTTTGTATTTACACTGAAATAATGTGCTTCGTATTTATAGACTTTCTTGATTGACAATTATTAATAAACAACACCTTCAAAATTGAAAAAACGGATAAAATATCGTCAAAACACACTTTGTAAACAAACGATAAACCATAAAATTAAAAAGGTTAGGTCCAGTGATGACGTATTCGTCCGACTTGAGCGAGGCGAACACAGAGTTGAATGGAAATAAGCAATCCTGTAGGGTGTATAATCGTTGGTTTTCCCCGGCATGGTCACCCATCCAAGTACTAACCATGTCCGACCTTGCTTGACTGTAATTATCGCATCAAACGCGTTCCACTACAGTGCTGGGTCGTCGCGACAACCAATTATTTGGACCCCAAAAATAAGGAATGAATAGTACTTATATTGTGTCACAAGGGCAGAAAATTAGCTTCGGTAGCGAAAAATAGTTGATTCACATGCAGGACACGTTTTAACAGTCCTTGACAACTATCAGCTGTCCTCGCTTCGCTTAAACTCAAATCCATTCAGTTGTTGATCTCCAATTTGCTTCTTCTTTTGTTAGGACATTGACAATAGTGTTGAAGACTATTTCCACTGGTTATAAAGATTTTTGCGATATTCAATAATACGCAATAAGTAACAGGCAGGTATTTATGAAACCAAAATTGCAGATATCCGTTTCTAAACACCACTTTACGTATTTCATTAGTGCTTATTCAGTTGCTCTTGTAATATGTCTTCCGTTTTTTCAATGTCACATTCTCAAACCAAGTTTAAAAATAGGAATAGTGAACATTTATATATTGAACGTAATTTTTCTGGCACTTTATGTTTAGCTTTGGCGAACATTATATACTTTGGCAAGTTTATCTGAAACCGTGGAAGGAATGCAGACGAAAACATTCGACATTGCCACGTTTAACTATGAAAAAGCTGAAGTGCTAACTATGTGGTGATAATAATTATAAATGGGTCTTTTTATTATTAACAATATTAAAAATATGATTAAACGTTAATTTTATAATGTGCTTGTTTCCTTGGATTTATTCTATTAACTTTATTTTTTCAATTTATGAATATTAAAAGAGAACAATTTTCCAAATTTGTTATGGACTTCTTCAAGCTTTGGCATCGTTGTACGAAAACCATAATGACCACACCCTCCGAATTACATAATTGGTGATTTTTATCGACCAGCTGACTTCTTATTGGCAAGCGCGTGCGTATGTTCTTCCCTCTCACTCCGTCAATTGACTGATATTGATTTATCGAGTGGCGTTGGTATTGTCAGTGACCTTTGTAATTTCAGTTTTACTTGGTAAAATAGGTACCCTACGCCATTTGTACGTTTGACAGATATATCTTTTATATTATTTCTAATCCTCTCTTTCAGAACCTGCTTTACCTTCCTTCCTTGCTGGACTCCTGCTGTTAATATGTGTCCTATATATATTTATAACAACCAGTCCTTTCAATCTCTTCAATGTGTAGCTTTATTTTTTGCTTATAGCTCTCCAGTCTTTTTATTGTTGTTTTTTTTTTCAACATGCAATCTGCTTCGTTTTCATCGCCAGTTATAATAATTAGGTACTTATTAGTCTTATGTTCATAGATGCTTGTCAAATATTAGTTATCCACCTATATTCGAATATATTTCACCTTCTCCCTCCAATCCAGTGCCTGCAGGACCTGGTGAAAATATTTTCTTTGGTTAGTTAATCGCCGCAAGTTTTGATGTTTCTGAGTTGTAAAGAAAAGGTGTTCATACAATTTGTGTTTATAACTAAACCACTTCTTCTTCTGCTTCCAAATATATCCAATAATTAAATGTTTGTTCAATTTGTTTTTATGCATCAAATCAGCTCAATTCAAATGATCTCTAAGTATATTTACCATTATCTTCAATTAAATACCAATTTATCTACTATTTTCTTCATTTAATTCAATAAAAAAAAATTACAATGGCAGCGATTCACTTCAACTTTGTTACCATGAAATTGAAAGTATTAGATTATTTATTGTTAGGACCTTGATGGTAATGTTTTTTGTTCAGATGCTGCATTAGAAACAAGAACAAATCTCATTAAGTTAATTCAAGGTTATGAAAAGGTTTAGTTCTACTAAGCAATTTTTCTTATATTTCATTTTATAAGTAAGTAGATGTTAGAACGTCCTCTAAATTAATAACTAGAAATATTATACATACCGGTGGACAAAATAAGTTATGGGTTCAAGAATAAAATCACAATTAAAAAGCTAAATAATTAATAGTGCAAAATTAGTTGGGTACAGACGAAGAAAAACACACAGCGTTATCAATTAGGTATCTCACATCAACACATCTCGTTGCATTGGGTATTTGTTGGGTATGACGGATGTGTATTTTTCTTAGTTTATTATGTACTTATGTATGTATTTTGGAGTGACATTCACTGAGACCTAAAATATCTATTGTGCCCCCTTACTCAGAAACTAGTAGCTCCGTTAGTCCTATTCCCCGGAGGAATTTTAGGAAGTCTGCAGGCTCCAGCTTAGGTAAATGTTTCTCTTCTATCCAGTAATCTCCCAATGGCTGTGCTCTAGGATTCTGAAGTGCTGTGCAGTTGGAAAGTATGTGGATGGAGGTTTCTTTTTCCATGCCACAAAATCTGCATTCTTCTTCCTCCACTATTTTAAGCTTTTTCAGGTGTTCATTCAGGCGACAATGTCCCGTTAGGATCCCTGTTAAAACTCTTAGCGCAGTTTTACTTTGACTTATGCATTCATTTGATCTCAACAGGTTATAGTCACCCAGAAGAGTCTTTGATTGTATAAGCCCTACTAGATCTTTCCAATGGTTAGATTCTCTCTTTTTCTCGGTTTTGCCTATTTCTTCCAATATTTCATTGGGGCTGATTCCGCAAAAGGGTTCAGGCCCCCAGAAAGGTATTTCAGTCCCCCTCTTTGCTAGTTCATCTGCTATTTCATTTCCTTCTATTCCTGTGTCCTGGAATCCATAGTAAGGTGACTATATTGTTCTCGCCTAGTTCATTGAATTTGTCAAGGCATTCCCACACCATTTTGGAACTGATTGCACAAGAGCTCAGTTGAATAGGTTGATTTAGACTTTACCAATAAAATATTTGGAAGGCGTGCGAGCTATCTACAAGCCTGTTGGTTTTACAACATGTTCACTATTTCATGCCATACAGTAATGGTTCCAAACGTCAGCAATCGTACCTCTAGTAAATATGTACATATACGGTTAGCGTTTTGCAGCAGACTGTACCCTGCAAAAGATCGCGTTTGACAGCACTCTTAAAATTTTAAATTATTTGCACCGTAATAACTTCATTTTTAATGTCTTGACAATAGAAAGGATTCTAAACTCGTCTTGATACGGGGCCCAACAAAGAAAGCGGAAAAAAATGAAATTCACGATATTATTAGAAAATCACATAGAGAAACAAGACCGATTTTGATTTCTGCGCAAGACAGTTGGCAAACTTCACGTGGCTCCTCTTATGTGAAATGGCGTCTACAAACTTTATTATATGGTGCGGCATATTCTGTCATTGCATGCGATCGCACAAACAAATAACGGAAGGCCACTCCTGCTAAGGTTTCATTAAATAACATTGTAGAATATATCAAATGACCTTGACCATTTATATTACTTCTAAACGAATGCTCAAACTAATTTTTATTTAAATTTAAGTATAAGTATGTAGAAGTATACAAATTATGAACTGTTGGCGTACCTGGTACGATGACGAGAGCATTTAAATAATAAGAGAGCCCAAGTAAATATTTATAAACGAGTTGCGTTGCACAAGTGATTATTACTTAAAAATATGTTTTTTTCGGTAAATGAATATTTTTCATGGTTATAGACCGCAAAATGTATGTTTTCAAACACAGAATAGTGTGTTAACACCTCGATCGTAACTAAGTCAATAACAAATAAAAAAAACGATATACAGGGTGTCTCATTTTACTTTGACTCGTATGATTTTGACATTCGGATCATTGGAGTACTTAAAATAAAATTCAGATTAATCATCCATTCTTAATAAAATCCAAAATTGTATAAAATGGAAGTGGCGAGGAAATATATGATCGATTGAATATTTTACAAATCTGTAAGTTGTAAGAAGCACGTAATCGCAAATTGTCTGTAGGCTTAGAGAAAATTATAGATTTCTTTACAGATATGTATTTTGACAATATGATACACACATTGTTGCGTATAATTGTTGCCTAAAATATGTACCTACACATACCGCCAAAATGTTTCGCACAAATATTATTATTAATTTGATTTTTCTTTGTAGGCTTACATGAAACCACGTAGTACATCAGTTCAAATAGCAAAAATCATTGCAGTCACTGTAGTGGTCTGTTCTGTCATTTTGGGAGGGTTCTTGCTAGCTTCTGCCTACGTGTCAGCTAACGCATCTTGTAGACAGCTGGAGCAAGAGTTAGATATTCTCAGCGAAGCAGCAGAACGATTCCAGCAGCCTCTACAACCAGAAGCTCTGATTCAGGTAAGTGAATCTTTTCCAACGAATATATGCAAATAGAATGTTATATAGTTAGACAAATATTGAACCCATGCTACAAGTAATGCTCGGTAGATTCTGCCACAATAATCTAGTTATTTTTGGCAATTTAATTCCAAGTTGCACTGGTAAATTAAAGCTCCAAATTTGATGGAAGAGTTTTATTTAAGATTAAAGTTGCCAAACTAATAAAATAAAATATTCAGAATGACATTTGGAAGAAAATATAACTATATTTGTTGAAGATATTTTGCTTTTCGATATGATCAGGGTGAGTCAAAGGGGTTATCTTTGACTGAGACAAGCTCTCAATAAAAATTGTTTCTAAAGACGTCTATAGACTTTTGAATCAACAAATTAAACGTTAAGTTTTAGGATATTTTTGGAAGTAGGGGGGTTAAGTGAACCTCATCTTATCGATGTGGAAAACCCTAACAACTATAAAAGTATAAATAAAATAAATATGCTTTTGTAATACCTCTGAGAGTGGTCGTAAAGTAAACTGAAATTGAAAAACCGGATTTCTTTGTAGGTATATTAATATATACTATTACATAATTGTTTTCAAGTGTTACGTAAGTAGGCATATTTGCGAAATTTTTAAAGGATATCTAGTGAAACAAATTTTTAGCACTTTATTTATGTTTGTAGTCTTATGAAATAGATATTTATTTTAACTATGAAATACTAGTAAAAATTGTAAGAAACCAATTCAGATTCTCGTAAAAATTGTCAAGCAAATTATATTTCCTTTTTCTCACCAAAAAAAGAAACATCCTTCAATAGTATATTATACACCAAGGTGGTGAAGACTATTATTATTGATCGAGCACCAAGATTATTTTGCGAGGGGCTTCGCCTTATACATGTCTTCACCACCATGGTGTATATACAATTTTTTCTACTACCAGCCAGATTTGAGACAAAATTTAAAAATAATTCACAAAAGCACCACGAGAAGCGCTTATTTCGTCGTCTGACTGACAAGTACACTGTCAGTTTTCGATATATTATGAACGTACTCGTTATGTCATCAGTCATTTTTGGTTGAGCGCGAATTTTAAACTAATGGCATTTTTATTCAAATAATTTTATCTTGGTAGGTGATTTCAAGCAGAAGATATGTTAAAGACAATCTCCTGGGTACCGTAAAACCTCACAACTTTGCCCAGAGGTCACAACTTTGCCCATATGTAAGGTTGTAAACATGTTTTTCTTATATAACTCCGGAAACATTGTAAAATCGTTCCAACGGTCTCAAACGTTCCTTAGCAAGTCATTTCAACAACTCTCAGTAATGCACTAACCACTGTAGGGCTGTGTTGCTCTTCGGAAGCAGGTAGGGAAATTTAGGCTGGTTTTTGTCGACTTTTAACATGAAAAGCTAAGGTTTGCTTTGTTTATCAATAATATTTCACAAAATTTGGTATGGGCGTACCTTGATTTTTTGTTACCAACGTGATTTTGTGTAATTTTTGCTGAGTGTATTGGAAATTTCTTATTGGCGATAAGAAGAAGTGGGCAATGTTGTCACATGAATTTTTGGAGTTTTTCGTTCGAGAAAAAGTTTTTTTTCACTTCAAATGGCTTATTTTGTTTATAAACAATAATAATACTGTAGGATAATAATAGTAATGCTTAGAATGAAAACTGATTTATATTTTTGCAGTATGGCACGTGGTAGGTACTGATAGGAGAAAGTTAGGAGCGCGCCATTATAAATACTATAGTGAGCAAACACTTTCACAGGCTTGTACATGCTGTGAAGAGTAAAAATATGAGTTTCCAAAATATTGTTGATTTTTTTAATATTTAAATGAGAATGCTACGTTTTTTTTTTGTTCAGCAATGAAACTGTACGTATTAGTTTTTTTTTTATTTTTCTATGAAAAAAATGTTTATTTAGTGGTTAATGAGTGAAAACTGTTAATTTGTTTTAAGTTTTTGTGATATTTCCTATTTTTTCTAATAAAAACACCTTTAAAAGTATTCAGCCGTTTTTTTAACTTTCATACATGCAGAAACTTTTTTAAAGTTGTGATAAAATGTTTTAAAATTGCTCAATGATGATTTTTAAATGAGTGGGCATGGTTGAAAATTTTGCTGACAACTTTGCCCACCCCCTTTTTATTTTTTTTTCGGATACTTACTATGAAGATATCGAAAAACCACTGGAACTAACGATTCTTGATGCAAAAACGTAACTTTTGGGATAAGCGCAATTACCAAAAAAAAATCTCACAAAAATATATTAACCAAAAACAATATTTTCGTGGGCAAAGTTGTAAGGTTTTACGGTATACAAAATTATGTTGCACAAGTTTTTGTTGAACTTCTATCCCTAAATTATCAAAATATTTGAATTTATCCATTATTAACCTAGGTTAATAAAAGAAAATTATTAACTACTAAAAGAGAAATTCAACTTTTCAGTTGGCAATAATTATCAACTTTACAGTAGTTGAAAAAATATTATTTAGTTGTCGAATATTTTTGTACCTATAAGTAAAACACACATTTTTAAGATTCAATTATTCTTGATAATGGTAGCTGGAACGCTATCGAAACGTGGAAATGAATAAAATTTAAACAAAAAACTGGTTCAATTTGCTCAAAAATAACAATAAGGATTCGTGAGCTTAATTGTTGTTATAACAACAATAAACAGTTAGTATCTTAAGAACAAACCTGCAGTTTATAATAAAACATTAGTATTCAGGTCGCAGCCTTTTGAAAAATTGGGTAGAATTGCAGTAAAAACCTTCACTTTAATTTATACACACGGTTGCATCATTTTGTAAAATTTATATACGAAATATAGCTACTTATTTCTTGTACGTTTAATATACACTTTGTGTTTTTTCTCGGTCTACCGCATCTTTAAAATTATTATGTATAGGGTGGACCAGTTTTATAGTAATTAACAGATACAACCCATACTTCTGATTGGGTTGATTCCCAAGAGAGATTTTTATTAATTATATTTTTAAATTGTATTTTATGTGTAAACTTTATAAAACTAGCGGTTTTTCCGTACTTTGGATTGTGATTTTGTCTTTAAACAGTGCATTATGCAGGAATTTTTAAACATTTTTGCAGCAAAGGGGCTTTCTAATGAATACAAAATTTCAAGGGTCACGAACTATACCGTACGCATCCATTCAGTAATAAGGTTTGTGGTGACTGGGTCTATAAGGTTCTCCACTGCGACTGGCAAGAATCTATTGTGGCTCACTCCTATTCAGATTTCACCACACACAGTCAGCTTCTTAACAAAGCCGATTCGTTTATTTGGTGGATGATATTTCAGGTCCGAGGGCGAGAACGAGGGTCCCTGCCAATCATCAGATTCCTGATTCGAGCCGCGGCGGGGCAGGCACAAATTCTGCTCTTTCATCATCTTCAAGACAAAGACGGCAAGTCGGATCTTCCGACAGTCCAAGTTTCAGCATTTGATTATTCAGATGACAGTGGCCTGTTAAAAGGCCTGTTACACAACGTAGGTCATGTCTGCTGTATAGTCTAAAATTTGTTTGGAGACATTTTTCGAAGGATGTATAAAAGCCTTTGAATGAAAAAATCCTGGTACATTATGTCAGAAGTCGAAAGCTCCTCTTGCTGTCCAGGTATTTAGTGTTTGTTTGGCAAAACTTATTGAGATGCCAATTATAGGCTCTGGTCCGATAGAAACACGTGCAGCTCCCTCCCTTGCAAGAGAGTCTGCCTTCTCGTTTCCTTCCATGCCAGAATCGCCAGGGATCCAGACCAGCAACACTTTATTAAGTTCTCCTATTGAGAAGTCTTTTTTGGCAGTCTAAAACCAATTTCGACGTTACACGGTAAGAGCTAAGTGCTTTCAAAGCCGCTTGGCTGTCCGAGAAAATTTTTATTGTTCTATGTATGAGATGTTCTTCAGTAGGTAGCTTGAGGTTTATTGCAAAACCCTGAGTTTGCACTTAATCAATACAGCTCTCTATCTCTCTTGGTGACATTCCATACCAATAGCACTAATTCATCAGAAACCATTTCATTGTGCACTTGATCACGTACTGCATCTTGTAACCATTGAATCACTAATAGCATTTTGTCCGTAAACCTCGCAGATTTGTCGATAAATGTAATTTGTTTTAACTTTCTTTGCATTAAGAAAACAAATCACAGATCCGATTTCCCAAACGGTTGCATTTTCAATTAAGGCTGACATTATAAAGAAGCACTACAAAGAACACGTCAGCTGCAGCGATCTGAAAATGGCGTACATTTCTTCTCCTTGAGTCAGAGTAACTACCGCGCATGTTCGGAACTGCGATCGTAGCGCTGCAGCGGATAGAAATAGAATAGTATATTCTTCAACGAGTGCAGAATGATGGCTATTATTCACGCGGATGAAGTTTCCAAAACAAGGGAGCGCAGCGAGTGAGTTTTGGAATCATCCAAGTGAATAATAGCCATTCTACACAAGTTAAAGACTATACTTTTTCCACGACTAAAAGGAAAACACTTCCAGTGAGGATCGAACCTCGATCGTCCGCGCCATAGTTAACCACCACTAGGCTATAGAGCATATTTATAAAAGTGTAAAGAGTAAATATATATGCGTAACTCATATTTTTAATCGGAACCCTTACATTTATAAATGAAATTAATTCCAGAAGGCGTAATATATTCACTATCGCTACTGTTGTCCATTTTTTCTCTTATAATACGTAAAAATATGATTTTATAATTATTTTGACGTTTCAAACGACGCGCTGTCAGAGGCGATTTGCGTTCTTAGGTATTTGACGTTTTAAAGAGATGATTTGATTTATACATTTCAATTCATTTTAGCGTGAATTCTGAAAATAAAAGAATGTGATTGGCTAACGAGAGTGAATTCTTTTTATTATTCACATGGTGTGAAGAATTTATATCATTATGCAGCTAAATATGTGAAAATAATTTGTGCGTTATTATTTAGTCGTGGAGAAACGGATATTATTCTATGGATATACCTCGTATATCATCTAATTCTTCTATAATTCTCAAATATATCATTTTATGTTGGTTTGCGTAGTCAAAATTTTAATAAAAATGCGATCCTCGAACGTTCCAAACTCTAGTGGATCAGTTTACTAGTAACAGTCTGTCTGAGGAGGACAATAAAATATTCTTCAAACAAGTCGTGTTTCAAGATAAACGATTCAAGGAGTGAATCGTTTCCTACTTTCACCATTGTCTTAGTCATGACGATGCTTAAAATGATCTTACATACGAATCTTCGTAACTGCATATCCGTTGTTTCTTCAGAATGAAGTATACTGAAAAAATTGATTCTTGAAAAAAATGCACAGTAAGAAAAATCTAATAACTCTAGTTTGCTTTGGTAGGAAAGTTTCTGAACACTCTGTATTACTCAAAAGAAACTTTAAACGAAGGAATGTTATGTTGCGTTTACCGTGAATTTTAATTCTAGATTCTGCCACCGTATAGCATTGTAGCGTAATACCGCTCGATTTTTATTTCAGCACATTTTCCACAATTCTACAATAATAATTACAGTAAAATTAACCATTAATAAATAAATGAAGTGTACTTCCTTTTGTCATTATTGTAAAAATGGTATTTAAATTTTGTACATATTGCATGTCTAATTCGAAATCTAATTGTGCTAATAATGTAACGTAATATCAGTAGATACTTATTGTACTATTTAATTATTTGTTATTACTAGAGCGAAATGAAAATAGCAACGCATTTATTTGTATTCGACTTTAAAATTTATATGTACATTCTACCAACGCAATTATGATTGTTCTATTTTAAGAATTAATAGTCTACAGGACGTCCAGAAACTCTCCTGCCAAACGGAAACTACAGCTACTAGAGGCGATTTTAAGTCGATTCAGCTCAAATTACCTTAATCCGAAAATGCTTCCTAAGGGAGCTACAGCCCTTTGAAGAAGACGTCCTTATATTAGTTGTCTTCAAAATATTCAAAAATACCGTTACTTAAAATATTTACAGTACAATCAATAAACAGCTACAGTACAAACCAGTCGTTCGCTGTAAATACATTTTTTTCAGATCCATCACAAGCGTATCTAACCAACAGGTATTTTTATTTTAAAAACATTTATTTTCAAGTTTTTTTATGTATCCCACACCGAATTTGGAAAAAATACATTTTTCATAAAAAATATTCTCTTCTCCCAAATCGATATCATGAACAGTTTTCGAGAAAAATATATTTTAACTTTTTGTGTTTCTTACATAAAATCATGTTAAATTATAATAGTATATTAAAGTATGTGGATATTAAGGTCTTTAAAACACGCGCGATTTTTCGCCGGAGTGCTCGAAATAGAGCAAGTGTTTTAAAGACCAGTTATCCACGAATACTTTACGCTATTTTTTTTATTGGTGCACTTTGAAATTATAAATACTGGTCTATAACTACTACAACAACAACAAGAAATGGAAATCATAGATGGAAATAAGAACTAAATGTAAAATGGTTGAATTCGTGAATTATGATGTATACCTTGCGTTGTCATGGAAATGAGAAAAACATAAAGTTATTTGTATTTTGATGGAAGTTCAATCTTATTGAGTTCTGTGAATGTCAATAGTATTAATTTAAATACCATATCCTAAGATTTGGAAAACCGAAATACTAATATTTCAAACAATACCAACGGCAGTTTCCATTTTAATTTATAAATTTGACATTGTTAAATATTGTTCGAATAAAAGTTTTGACGTTTCAAACTACTGTCAAATCAATAATAAAAAAAATATTATTTAGACATGATTTAGACCATAGATTTAGACTTCGTTTTTCGAGTTGATGATGTTGCCACGGTACCACAGAACCTGGATGCTACTAAACTACTATAAATGAATCAAATAAGCTTCTCGATCTCACCCTAAACGATAATAACACAATCAAATTTAAAGTTGAAATAATCTTTGTAAGCAAACATGGAAAAATCATGACACAGTTGTCAGTTAGAATCTATGGTTAGAATAACGGAACACCACTTTCTCGTATTTAACTGTATGTTCTATGGTTAACATCAACATGATAGTGGCAGCTAGGGTAGCCGAGGGTTGTTTACCGGTCGACAGCAATGTTTGGAGGCTGAACGTAGCGAAGCCTCCAATTTTGCTGGAGACCGGTATTACTCTTAACGGTCGAGATGCTTATACCTACCCTTTTTTGCGCGATCGTATTGAAATAAATTTCGAATAATATAATTTAAATTTCTTCGAAATGAACGAAATGTCTAAAGTGACATTTGTACTTATCTATCAGTTTAAAATATAATGTGCATTTTGGTGAAACTGTTTTAATGCTATTTATTATTTTTTATATTGTTCTGTTCGGTTCTGTTCAATGAAAAAATATAAATCTTCTAATTTTTTTTGTTTCTTTTGTGTAATGAATTAAGTAATATATTATTTAGGACCACTTAAATGTAAGATATCGGTGAGTAATTTACTTACCGACGTCTGAACGGTAAGTAAATCACTTACCGACGTGCTAGACTTAGAAACCAGTAAACACAACCTACCGTCCTGACAACCTATGCTGTAAATAAACAAAAAAGATCGATCGCGCAAAAAGATGGTAAAATGGTTCACCAATAAAAAAAATTAATTTATGATTTCCAAAACAACGTGAGCAAGTTAATACGACTTTTGTTACCAGTATCTGTACAATTTGTTGATTTTTCAAAGCCAACTTGATATTACAGATACAATTTTAAAATCCAACATGATTTTATGTAAGAAGCACAAAAATTTTGAATTTATTTTTCTCGAAAACGGTTCATGATATCGATTTGAAAGAGGAGAATATTTTTTATGAAAATTATCTTGAATTCTCCAAATTCGGTGTCGGATACAATGACTTTGTGCCAGGGTTTTCCAAACGAGCGAATATTGAGTTGACCCTGCCAGTAGAACGACACACCAACTGACCGAGCCAACAACACTGCAGGTCTCCAAAGCATTGCCAGATGATTTTAAAACAGTACTAAATACAGCTGTTGAAATTGTAAATTATATTACAACAAAACCCTTACAAGCTCGATTATTTCAAAAGCCGTCTAAAGAAATGGATCAGACATTTTTGCAGCTCACGATCCTATTCACGCGTTCATCAAAAAGCGAGCGGGCTCCTGGAGCTGGTCTCGATCTCTTCCTCGCTTTCTAGTTTTTTGGTTTTCCGAGGCATTCTTTGTAGTGCTGTGGGAGGTTTCCTGTGCAATTTGGTGACTGATCGGTCTCTAGATGTTTAGAGTTGTTGGCAGTTAAAGCACTGCACTTTACCTTTCCAGTCGTTGGATTACAGCCAGTTAAACAATGAGTTTACGGTAGACCATTTGCCACAGACCTTTACAATGGTGAATGACATTGGATCTACCAAGAGTCTTCAAGAGCTCATTTATTCATTTATTCGTGCAATTTGGTGACTGATATGTCTCTAGATTTTTAGAATTCACTGAATCGGTGTGGTAATCCTAACTTCTCGTATTTTGTCTTCATCCTGCGCGTCGTTTCTACATAGTAGAGTTGTTGGCAGTTAAAGTATTGCATTTGGTCTATTCGCCTTCTTAATTCTTCTGAGTTTCACATATTGTATATTATGTTGAGTCTTTCTTATCTCTTTCTTGTTCATCTTTGAGACGGATCTGGCTGATTTTCTCGATCTGGACTCCGTTGTTTCTTCCTTCAATAATTTCTTATTCTCTTGTAAGTTTCATCTTCTGTTTTATTTCCTTCTAAGTGTATCCTGAACTTCACAATAAGGTGATGATATTACTCTCCTTTAATTCACAGAGTTTGCCTAGGCATTCCCACACCATTTTGGAACAAATTACGCAAGAACTGAGTGCTTTAATGGATACTTGAATATCTGACATGATGATGATCCTTGGTCATTGCTTTCAACGATCACTTTCATTATTCTGATTTAAAATAGCTGTTGCGCTACCAGTGTTATGAAGGTACCTTCTGTTAATGACTCGAAACATCGGAAATAGTTAAATGCAATTTTCTGTATCATCGGTGTTAGGTAAGAAGCTACACCATAAACATTATAATTAAAAATATAAAGAGATTTTTTTGCATGAAAGATTATGCGTTTATAAAAGTGTAATTTTCTCAACTAATTTATAACAACCAGTGTTTGAATAATTTTTTTTTCACAACAAAATCATTAAAAGAGAAATCTCTAATAATGATGACTTACACACTTTCATTATTTGTTACAGTGGCTAATTGTGAAGTGGTAGCAAATGGCCTGATTCAGAGCTGACAATAGATTGAAATTATAGATTAATTTTATCGTTAATTACTTCAAACCCAGTTTTTAAAGTAAATATTTACCTTACAACTCAATTCGTCATCAGCGGTAGACTATTTCTTCTTCATTTTCATTTTTTTTCGGTATTTTTATTCTTAGGCCAAAAAATAGTTGCAATTTAGCATGGAGTGTTTGGAAAAAGAAAAATATTATTGTTTAAAGTGGTACATATACCACTACTAATCTTCAATAAGCTCACGCTATATTGGACACTTAATGAAAAAACGTCAAAGTTTTGAAAAATGGCAAAATTTATTGTTAAAAAAACATTTCCCTTTTTGACCCGTTGTGAAAAAAGCCTAAGTATTATTATTTTATTATTAACTTTCCAGGATCCACCCGCAGCAGCTTCCACCAACTTCAAACGCCAAGTAGAACCACTTAACGCCGAAGAACCATCCCATACAACAAAAGAACTCACCAACCACATCGATGATGACTCATCTTCGGAAAGTGACTCATCTGAAGATTCAGATGAACTCCCTGTCAAAGAACCCAAGAAGACATCTGCTCTACCAATAGAAATGGACGATTTAGTTTCTCATTTAATTGAAAAGAACCAAAAATCCAAAATGAACTGCGTGGTTGAGAAGAAAAAAGCAGAAGAATTCGTAGATCACCGACCTAGAACAGTTAGTTTGCCTTTCGGAATAAATCTCACTACAAATCCCAGATTTGAAAAACTAACTGGAGAACGTATGGTTATTATCTGCGAAAGTGGTACCATGCAAAGGTAGGTATTTTTTTTGAATGGGTCGTAACCAGTACCTAGACAATGCTGGACTCATCCCCAAGGGAATGCCCACCAACCAAACCCACCTCAAGCTCACCGTTACTCCCGCCTCGGAATCACTACATCTACATCACTCCTACCTCTCATATGCCTTCTCTTTCCTAATTATGCTCTCCACTAGATTCATCTGTACACCCTCCATCCATCCTCTACATTTTTTCTTCCCGCGGTCTGCTTTCTCCTTCCTCCTATTTGCCCAGACTCATCCCCTCTGAGGGGTCCAGAGGGTAGCTCCCATGTTTTCACTTTCCGTCTTCATCCACTCCCTTCCTTCCCCTACTACATTCTGTCTCCCCTGGCTTGTGTCCTCTCTACCCTCTCTACCCTACAAAGGAAGGCCTGCCGACAGTCTCAGGCTATGTGCTCCAAGCTCTTATATAGCCAGCATTCCCTTATATTCACCACTCTCTTGGCATAACACCCCGCTGGTGGCCCTTCACTCCACATCCAAAGCATCTGCCCTCCTCTCTCCCCTCTACAATATTTACCCTATTCCAGTCCAACTTAATCCCGCGTTTTCCTATTAAGGCTTCCGTTTTCTCCCAATCCACCCTCACCACCGCCATTTTCATCCCGTTCCTCTCCCTCACCACTGTCATCACCCTTGTCCCTTCCCCAATCAATTCCTCTATTTTCTTTCTCACCACTTAATCTTCGATCCACGGGTCTATCCCCACCATCTTAATTGGTTTTTGTTCCTCTTTCCGCTTCCACCACCCTAGCTCCTGTTACCCTTTCCACATCCCTAATAATTCCTCTGACCTCAAACCCTTTCTTTGCTCTATAACCACCTCCCTGTTCCTTGAGACTCTAAGTCTATCCACCCACTTTCCATCCATCTCCCTCAATCCCTTCAAACCCAATTTTTAATTTTCAAATAAGAGTTTTCATTAATGTTGACTTTGTTACATAAATTGAACATTTATTATTTTCATAATTTTGTAGCGATGATCCTGCAATGAAAGCAAAGGAAGAAAAAGAAGACGACGAAGATATCGATGACCAAGACGAAGAAACCATTATGATTCAACCAATTATGATCCCAATCCCTCAAACATCCTTCCAAACCCACATGCCTCAACAAATGGCTCCAATTCCACAACAACGCCCAGAACAAATCCGTCCCATCATTCAAATTGAAAGCTTGAGGCCACCAATGCCACCGATGAGACCTCCAATGCAACACATGATGCCCCAACAACAATCTCAGGATCAAATGCAAATGCGTCCACCAATGCACCCACAAATTCAGATCCAGGTCCAGCCCCAACAGCATCAACCAGGTAAACATATTTTTATTTCTTCCACTTTGCTTTTTCAGTCGTTGGGTTACAGTCAGTTAAACAATGGGATGACGCCACAGACCTTTACAATGATAAATTCCATTGGATCTACCAAGAGTCTTCAAGAGTTCATTTCTTCATTCATACGTTTGGGTTGGTCTAAACAACCCAGGCACTTGAACTGAGTCTTGGTACCATTGCCCATGTTTTCTACCTACTTCCATTCCAGAAGCTTCGTGACTTCTATATATAGGCCACACGTTTATTTGGAGGAATCTTCAGTAGTTGTGTGCTTCCGTCCGAGTCCTTGTAAGTTCTCACAGAAGCAGAGTATGTGAGTAGGTGTTTTATAGGTTAGGTACTATGTGAGTGGGGCCTTCTCGCCACTTCCACTGCGATCTTTGTTAGGTCTATTGTAGAGCTCACATTTTCTGCACAAAGGCTCACTAACTTTGCCCATCTTGTGCGGATGCCTCCTTAGTCTTCAGGAGTCTTTTTGAATAAATATTTCCATATATAATCTATATACACAAAACTGAGCTTTGTACTTTTAATTATCTTCATTTTGATTTAATTTTTAGCTGAATTCCAACCAAATCCAATTCTACAACACATCGTCAGACAAATTGTTGCTCAGAAAATAATGGAAAGCCAAAAATTACGTGAACAACAAATGAAAGAACAACAGCAACAGCAGCAACAACAAACACCACTAGAAATAAATCAAGAAGTTGAAGAACGTCCACGATTTGTTCAAATTGAACAAATTGGACATCCAGTTGGTGGACAAAGATTTCCCATTCCTGAAGAAATTTTAACTCAACTCAACAGGTGAATATCATTTTTTTTATTATTACTTAATTATATCTTATTATTCTTTAAGGTTACCCAATCGCGATGTTATCGTAGCAGTACCTGAAAACGATTCTTCCGAAGAACCTCAGCAAGATGTCCAGTATGTACAAGAGCAAAGACAAAGCGCCACCGAGATGAATGGAAGACAATCTTTCACTCGTACTCTTCCTATGATCCCAATATCTATGACTCAAGATCAAGACTCTGCTGAACCAGAACAACAAGCAAGTGATGAAAGGCAGCATTGTAAGTATATACCGGTAATTGGTAGTACTGATGTAACCACCTGAGAATTGATTGACATTCCCAGAAATTATCCACTAGTAAGGTTTTTTATTGCCAAAAACAGAAACCAATTCGCAAGGCATCTTCTTATAAATTAATAAAAATATCCATATAGCTCAATATATTTATTATATGTCAATTTTAATTTATAGATAAGTGGATTGTTGTTAATTTTGTTCTATTTTGCAGTTGTTCAACCCAGGTCGGTTTGATGAGGTTAAAATGGGCATGCCTTCCAAGAGGTCCAAACAATGTGATTTTAAAAATTAACTAATCACATGCTTACCAATAAAAAAATCACATAAGTATATTAAATAGTGACACAATTTAGTACTAATTAAGATTTCTATATGTAAATATCTTTTATTTTTGGATATAAGCTTGTCTTTTTCATGTTTAAAACAATGAAATGTATTTTTTTTAAATGTAGTTTAATGGTTTTTATGTAAATACCCTAAGGTGAAATATTTTGGTCCATTAATTGTGATTTTATTGTTTAAAACAATGTGGTTGATGAGAAATTAAATATATTTTCCTATTTTTTATTAGTTTTTTCATTTCTTTTCACCCCATATTATTCGCACATATAGTTAGATAATATGAACAGTGTTGAAACATTAAAATTGGAAAAGTACATGACGCAAAGTAAGAAAAAATCTACTGAGATTGCAAAATGGCAAAGCATAGGCAGTGTATTTCAAATAATACCTGGGTCGCAGTCGGCCAGTTTTAATATGAATGAATTTTTCCGCACGAGTCTGCCGGTGAAGCAGCCGAGTGCAGAAAAACATTTTCCGCAAGTGTTAGGTACAATAGTTTTTCTACGAGCGTGAGGAAAGTCAACAGAACTAATCAAAAGTTGAGATATTTTTATCTGATTATAATCTAATACCTAATTATTTATATTATAATTTATTGTAAAAGTACAATTATTTGCATTACTTAAATTTATAGCAGATGCTAGCCCCAATGTAATATTGGAAGAAATAGGTAAAGCCGAGAAAAAGAGAAGATCTGACCTGATACAATCAAAGACTCTTCTGGGTGTCTACAACCTGTTCAGATCAAATGAATGCATAAGTCAAAGTAAAACTGCGCTAAGAGTTTCAACAGAGATCCTAACGGGACATTGTCGCCTGAATGGGCACCTGAAAAAGCTCAAAATAGTGGAGGAAGAAGAATGCAGATTTTGTGGAATGGAAGAAGAAACCTCCATCCACATACTTTCCAACTGCACGACAATTCAGAAACTTAAAGCACAGCACCTGGGAGATTACTGGATAGAAGAGGAACATTTACCTAAGTTTTAGGTTTCAGTGAAGGTCACCTCAAAATACATATATACAGACATTCAAGGACGTCAGAAAATGAGTTCTAGCAGCCCGAGCATGGGTAAAAGTTAAGAGCTGCTTAAGCATTTCCTACATGTGTGACACACAATTGTTTTTCAACAACCGAATACACCAAAAAATATATAAGAACATTTTTTGACACAGACTGACGTTTAATTCAAAAAAACTAAGTGAAACGTCAAAATACCTAAGTGTCAGATAGTGAAAAGCTTCAATAATCGTGGCGTTAAAGCAGGCGTACCACGATAAAATAATTTGTTAAACTTAACTATTGCAATAGTGACGTCGATATATTGATTTGATCAAATTTTCTTTATTTAGCGGAGCCTCTAAAACGATCAGTCAGTTTGATGAGATTTAATTTACTATCGGTTGATTCTGACAACAGGAAATTACAGTTTTAACGTCAATAATGTAATGTTTTTCTTTTTTATTTAAACTTTTTTTACCGTGGGATAAAATTATACGCTCACTATGGCTAATTACTATTGATTTATTGAAGAAACACTTACACACTACAATAAACTTATATACACACTACTCAATGTCTACTAATTTATCTACACTCGGTATAATAATTGTCCTAATTTATATTTAACACTATTTATATTCACTATCCGTTCACTCACTGTATACTGAAACTGTTTACCGGTTTACTGTTACTCCTCGACTCACTCAAAAACCCGCGTATATATAGTCCTTCGTAACTCCAGCCCCTTCTTGAATATACCACCTCTGCGTATACTTTATAATTCGAGAACATTCGAGAATAAACCATTGTATGGTAAGCTTCGAGAACAGTCTGAATATTACCTGCGAAAGAACCTTTCTTGAAAGGTCGCATTCATAGTTTGCGACAAGACCGGCTTCTGAATCAGTGAGTTCGTAACAATAATTTGGTCCTTAGTTCTTGTGTTTTGTAGTTTGTGAGAAAAATCCAAGATTTGCGCCAAATTCTCCGTCTTTTCCTTTGCATGTTTCTAGCTTTGAATCCATCATTATTTATTGGTGATTTTATTATCTGTAAGTAGCTATAGACGAAATATTGTATGCAGCATATGCATAAAGTGTCTTTTTTCACATAATAATATGGCATTGCCGCAACTTTTCCACACAATCTGGCCTGAGGTACGTTTTACCACAGCATAAAAACAATGCTGTGAAGTTATTTTGAAAGCAATAAGGATATTTTAGAACTGCTCTGCCATCTATGTTCCACTAGTGGTAGTCTTTGTTTCTAATAAAAGTATTTGCTGAACTGAAACTTGTTTGGGATGACTTAGAAACAAAACAATTGTTTCAATCGCTACTACGTTGAATCTTTACATGATTATTAAATAAAATCCATATAATCAATTTCACAACAGAACAACTCAAAATGTTTTCTTTAAAATGCTATTTGAGTTAGAAGAAACTCAAACAATCAAAGCAATATTATCTCAAAATCCAAAATGTTACTGTTTTTGGTGGAATTTCAATACATATTCTACATTACACTGAACAAAAAATAACGTTCAGCTAGTTCAATACGAGAATGTTTAGAAATGTTACTGTGTATTTCTGTAAACTTTAAACTTTGTTCGTGCGTAAATAAAAACTGTAGCTGCTTGAAATTAATAAGGAAACATTTTCCACTAACTTTAATAAATTCGTTAAATCTAAATTAACTTTAATGTTTATTTTTGCGCGATCGATCTTTTTTGTTTATTTACAGCATCGGTTGTCAGGGCGGTAGGTTGTGTTTACTGGTTTCTACGTCTAACACGTCTGTAAGTGATTAACTTACCGTTCAGGTGGTAGCCCTACATACATTCAAGTGGTCCTAAATAATATATTACTACATTCATTACACAAAAGGAACAAAAAAATAAGAAGATTCATCTTTTTTTTAATGAACAGAATCGAACAGAACAATATAAAAAGTGATAAATAGCATGAAAACAATTCCACCAAAATGCTAATTATATTTTTTGCGCGATCGATCTTTTTTGTTTATTTACAGCATCGGTTGTCAGGTCGGTAGGTTCTGTTTACTGGTTACTAAGACTAACACGTCGGTAAGTATATTACTTACCGACGTCTTAGCCCTACATACATTTAAGTGGTCCTAAATAATATATTACTTCATTCATTACACAAAAGGAACAAAAAAAATAAGATGATTGATATTTTTTTAATGAACAGTATCGAACAGAACAATATAAAAAGTAATAAATAGCATGAAAACAATTTCACCAAAAAGCAAATTATAATTTAAACTGATCGAGAAGTATAAATGTCACTTTTGACATTGACATTTCGTTCATTTCGAAGAAATTTAAATTATTTTATTCGAAATTCGAATATTTCAATACGATCGCGCAAAAAATGGTATAATCATTTCGAACGTTAAGGGTAATACCGGTCTCCAGGAAAATTGCTGTCAACCGGTAAACAACACCATTACCGTTCTTGATACTTAATATACTATAGTTAAAATAATACCCTTCTTGGTTTGCGTCATCGATTGTTAATGTCTTTCTAACACATTACGTAGGAAGGAATGGAAAAAAGGCAGGTCTGTGATTAATCCTAATGAAAATATCATAATAATGAACCGTTTGAATGTTTTACAAACGTTAACCCTAATCTTTGACTTACAAAATTTTGATTGGTTGATGTTTAGATTACGCTCAAGCTCAACCTATCAATCAAGAGTTTAAAATACTATGAAGGCGTTACTTTCGTAGCGCAATAAGTCTTACGTCTTTTTCTACTGTCACACTGACAGTTCTTGACAGGTCTGTACTTTGTTGTTTACGGTCAATTATTATTTATGGAAAGTGAATATTAATCTTATTGTTTTATTTATATGAATAATAAAAAAATATGCATGAATACACGGAAAAACATCAGTATTTTGAAAGTTCTCAAGTATTTTCAGTTAGAAAAATAAGCTGGTGATTATTAATTGCATAGCTTTTTCGAATTTGGCAAAATACAATCCTGATGATTTTATTTATCAAATTTAAGGTTAGCTATATGTCAAAATAGCAAATAAAATAAACGACATGCCGAAAACCCGGATATACGTCACAATCGATGACGCACACTAAGAAGGGTATTATTTTAACTATATATTTACTTGGTATCAGAACAAAACTATACGTTTTCAAAATAATATCACAAAATTGTCAATTAAGAATTTATAAAAGAGCAATACTGGAACACCACGAAATAAAATCAAATTTCACAATCTTTTTAAATAGAAGACAGAATTAATTTATCACAAAAATGGAACTATTTTGTATTACAACAGAACTTATATTGATGATGTGAAGAAGAACGGAAAGTATTTCATGCAAAACTATAGAACTTTAAACCATATCTATTTTGAGTTGTTATAGTATTGCTCTGGTCTGACAACAGATGCGGATCCAGGGAGGGGTAAAGGGGGAAATTACCCCACCCACAAGCTTCGATTTTTGCATCTGCAGAATGTTATTTGTTTTGTTTATTAGTGATATGATCTCTAAAAATATATTAAGATCTCATTTTTATGACACAAAACTTTATTGTTTGTTTTCATTATTTTATATGTCTGTTGGAAATATATTCGTATTTTACTTTTCCTATTTAAGAATTTTTATATTCATTATCCCTCCTAACCAATACCCTGGATCCGCCACTGTCTGACAATATATTCTTCTTCATTCTATTCTATTCGAATGAATTTCAAAGCATCCTTTATATACGCATTTATATATAATATAAAAATTGATGAATTGAGATTTAAAATACTTTTGGAAAGTAGTTTGGTTCGCTAAATGACCATTTTTGTAAAGTTGGATAGGTCAAATTTTATTATAGTCTACGTGACACCTTGAAATTCAATATGCTTATATATTATTATTTCTAGAATAAAATCATAATTAATATACAATACTGAGACGTTCGCTTCCTTTTACCCATATATTGACCAGCGCCAATCGACTAATAGCCCAGTTAATGGATATAATCTTCACCAAGGAGCAGTTGAAAATTTTAAAATTGTAAATTTACGATCAACAGTTTCACATTTTACTTAATAAATAAAATTTTATCAGTTTTTAAAATCTTTTATTCATGCCAAATTCATTCATTAACCTAACAAACTTGGATAAACTGAACTAGTCGTAATGTCAAACGGCAGACATGTATGGCCAGTAAACTTCTTCTCAATATAATAAGTACCTATACCACTGGATAAATGATTCACAACTATAATACAAAATACAAAAACCTGATTAGACTAACAAAAATGAATCAGGAGGGTACTGCAAGGCAAACAGAATTCTATTACTGTAAGATCTAACACTCTTCCAGTATTATGGAAAAACTTTAAACTTAAAAATTAAAATTTATAGTGAAACAGGCGCTTGCAGGGCAGGCATTTCATGAGATTGAGGAGGTATTCGATTTTGAATGGCCCAGATCTTCATATGAAGATTGATTTACTCTTTTAAATTTAATTAAATAAATAAAATTCCATTTTAATTGTAAAATAAATGTAATCATGTTGGATTTATGTAAATTA
>CAJUYI010001002.1:61107-75725 GCA_910591695.1 Galerucella pusilla | reverse complement strand
TGTGAAAAATGTCACTTTCCGCACACGTTACGTAATATACTATATCTTTATTAAAAAAATCGATACCTTTTATTGTTTTATCCCGAATAAAATTATGCACGTTTGAAGGAAAAATAGTAAGTATATGATATTCGGAGAATGAGAAGATACTTCATGTGCAAACGAAGTGAGTCAGACACTCCATGTACTATTACTCTTCATTTAAAAATTATTTTCTACTTTTTAGGTCCATTACCTATGAAGTGTGTTTTTTAGATTTTTTTTTAAACCATATTTTATTATACGTACGTATTCTTCGTTCTATCAAAAAACATAAGCGACATGGCATTGGCAGTGCCATCTATCATTCCCGGGACTTGAGGATCTATCTAATAAATAAGCTTGGAAGAAATGTTAGATTCATAATATTGGCTCTATGGCATTTCTAGGTTTGACTATTACAAAATGTATTTGTTTCAGGATGGTCTCTTACATGCAATTAAAGAAGAATACGTCGAAGCAGTAGAAATATTACTAAATTGGGAAGAAGAACATCATGCTCTTGGAGAACCATACGTAAGCTATATATTAGGCTTAATCTAAATATCCGAAAAGTTTGCCGTATTTTTAAACTAACCTAAATAATTGCATGCTTATTTTAGAGTTGGGAAAAAATCGATCGATCATCCTCGACCTTCACACCCGATATAACACCTTTGATTTTGGCTGCACACAAAAATAACTATGAAATAATAAAATTGCTCCTAGACAGAGGGGCAACGTTGCCAATGCCTCATGACGTAAGGTTCGTAAATAATATATGCTTGTTTCCATACTTCACTTCTCATGGTTTTCAGATGCGGGTGTGATGAGTGCGTATTTTCGAGCAGAGCGGACTCTCTTCGCCATTCCCAGTCTAGAATTAACGCATATAGAGCTTTATCTTCACCATCATTAATATCTTTATCTTCAAATGATCCCCTGCTTACAGCTTTCGAACTTTCTTGGGATCTTAGAAGACTTAGCAGGATGGAAACCGAATTCAAAATGGAGTACATAGTAAGATTTACCGATAAAAACAAATTGCGTAACGTTTTTTTGCTCATGAAATGAAATGAAAGGTTGTTGGATAGGTTACGTTCAGGTATTTAAACCTGGAGCCCAATTTGGTAGTACATTTTTCTGTAGAACATACAACACATTAAAGAAATAAAAGTTTCCTTTGTAGTAGAAATATTAGCTATATAAAACTCAACCTTATGCTTACTAAAATTGTTGTAATATCTTTTAAATCATATGTTGTATACTGTAGTTGATTTTTTATTGAGCTATCAAGACTGGTTCTAGGCTTATACATCCGTTAGGCTTTTACGTTCGTTTTAGGAAGCTTGTCAAGTGAATCCAAAATTAATTATGTAGATGTTATGCACAACATTTACAATCCGAAAATTATGGCAAAAAAACGCTTTTTAGATATGTTGAATGTTTTATTCTATAAAAAATTCCTTCGAATGACTCAATAAGTGCACTAAACTTCTGGCAAATTGTTTTGTTCCTTTTCAAAGGCCACTTATATGTCATGACTTCTGGTACCATTCCAATCATATCCGATTTATTAAGGAGTATTCCTACGATGTTATTAGCCTTTTGTTTATTATCCACAGCTGGCATTATCAGAGGTCCAATTTGTTCAATCAAAGTAGCCAAGTTTATTTGGTTTGAACTATTTTTAGACACTTCATTGAAAAACTGCATCAAATAAGCTAAAATATTTACATTATCTACGGGCATCAACAAACAAGCTAGTAGTATCATATCTTCCTTATCCTCGTGATCATAGCACGTGAAAAGTAACGGGTGATATCTGGGAGGAATCACAGGTTCAGGTAATAACCTCAAAGTTTTCAGGATTGCTGCACTCACATCAACTGCTGAGTAAATTTCAAGTGGAATACATTGATTGCATTTAATCATCTGTATAATGGCTACCTTAAAAGAATTCACAAACATTATTACACTGTCATCTGGGTTTCGTTCCATAATTCTAATGACAGCTTTCGATGCAGATTGATTTTGTCTCTTTGACCTCTTGAACAACTGTGAAAAGTACAGTTTGTTATGGGTATATCAACGGTTGGTTTAAAAGGATACCATGACCATGACCATTCACTGACAGCCAGGCTCAGTAATTCAACAACTAGGTAAACTATGGTAAACTGTAACATGATGCAAGAGAAAACAAAGTGTCTCTAATATGGGTGCCGGCACATGAGAGGAATGCAAGTAACGAAATGGCAAACCAGTTAGATAAATAAGATTATAAGCGAATGATTACATAAAAGGGAAAATCAGGAACTGACTAGTTACAGAATTCAAATTGAGACTGACACACCTCCATACAAAGAGTTTACTGAATGAGGTAGACAAGAAACTCTCGTCCAGGCTGTTAAAACTGTGTAAGAGACATTTGAAGGCAGTTACCGACCTGGTGACTGGACATTGCACCCTGAGGAAGCATCATCACAAAATGAGAACAGTTAGTGAGCCTATGTACAGAAAATGTAAACTCTACGATGAAACACCTAATCACATACTCTGCTCCTGTGAGAAGTTACAAGAGCTCAGACGGAAGCACTTTGGAGAGAAACTACTGAAAATCCCTGCAGTTAAACTGGTAGTCTATATAGAAGACACGAAGCTTCTGGAGTAGAAGTAGATAATAAAGATAGTTCATGTGCCTGGGATGTTGAACATAACCAAAACGTATGAATCAGATCATGACATGAGGATGATGTTGCGAAAATGAAAATGAATATTGAACCAGGAAGATTAGTTGCCACATATTAATATACTTGTGGTTGTTGGTGATATAGATTGGTAAATCAAACTAAGGGGTTTATTCTGTAAGTTTGTACGATGCCGTTGATGAACGAATATCGTTTACGAACGATGAACGTTATTCTATATCCAAAATGCTAACGAATTCTTCGTTAGAAATCGCCGTTCATGAACGACAGCCAGAATCGTCACTTTGGGTATGAAAATTTGTCTATTTTTGTGATAAGATTAATTATTTCGGTGAAAATTATAGAAATTGTTCAACTAGGAACGCATGAATGATGTCACGAAATACAGTTGACGGTGCAATTGAATACGCGCGTGCACTTCATGGTAATAAAAACATAGAGCATGAATGCATTGACGGCTAACAATATAACCAATAATATGAAAAAGACTAGGACATGTCCACCAACTGACAAGTTAACCCTATAATGACAGTCGTCTTGAGGAGAAACAATCATTTTATATTTGTAATTTGCTTGTCAGTCAGATGGAGATTTTAAAATACCTAAACAATTAAAACAATGTCGGTGAAACCACCAAATCAGAATTTAATGAACTCATACATGATCAAGATAACTATGAGAACAACTTGGTAGTGCAAAGAACGCTTGTTTATCATCAAATTCATGTCGTGGCATCACGTGGACTTGCCCTATAGAGCATTTTATCAGACGAGCATGTGTCTCATTGTGAATTTTACAATCACAATTTATGCTCCTTCGGTCAGAGGGCGAGTTGTACCAACAAGGTTTAAAACATAACTAATGGTTTAAGCAAAATGGGTGTTGTACCAGACTGGATCAGTGGGTAACCAGAGTTTTGCCAACGGGTTTGTTAACCGCCCAAAAATGAGTGGTTAAAATAATAACCCTAGTTTTCTAACCTAAAAACCTTGTTCAACTGTCAGTGAATTCTGTAAATTTTTTATTTTTAACAAAAAATAATGGAATATCTCGATATACTGAATTTTAGTGATGACGAAGATTTTAATGAACTTGTAAATTTACAAGTATATCCAAGACACCCCCAAAACTTTCGGCGACGAACTAACCATTTTACAGAATGGAATGACCAGGAATTTTTGGATAGATTTAGACATCGTTAACTTGAGAGCACAGGCCAGTGACTTAATTGTTTCCCTAAAAGCTCCTTCAGTTCCACATCAATATCATTGGCAGGAGATGGAACATATTCTCCGCCACCTGTGCCGAGTCTCTGCAGTTTCTCTTCCGCGAAAGTTTCTTTGGATTTTTTTTTCATGTCTATGAATTTGTTTTTTAGGATGCCGAAGTCCCTGTAGCGATCGCTAGATGTATTAAAATTAGGAGCGACTTTTTTCCACGCCTCCATTTTCTCGTCATTACTGTCTGCGTCAGTCCTTTTATTTTCAATAACGCTCTACTGTTGCTTGAAGCAATCCAAGAGGAGGCGTTCTTCTTTGGCCGTGAAGTTTTCTGACCTTTTTTATTTTTATTCATTCTTAGTCAAATAAAATAACACTATGCAAAAAAATAAAAAACACTTCAGGAACTGAGAATGTAAACTGAGACTGGGGGTTAGAATCGCATTAAAAATTCTTCCCTGAGGGCGAGTTGTACCAACAGACGGCTAAACCTGGTTTATCTAACCATAGGGTTAAATTTAACAAAAGTTTAAACCGGTACGTGTTGTACCAGTGGTGTTTTCGTGCAGTTTTGTTAATCAATCATTTTGAAAGGTTGGTATCAGTGAATGCTAGACGAATGAACTACTGTGAAGTAAATTACTTACGTTTTGCCAATGAAAAATATAAAAGAAGAATTTTTAATGCGATTCTAACCCCCAGTCTCAGTTTACATTCTCAGTTCCTGAAGTGTTTTTTATTTTTGCATATTATTTCATTTGACTAAAAATGAATAAAAATGAAAAAAGGTCAGAAAACTTCACGGCCAAAGAAGAACGCCTCCTCTTGGATTGCGTCAAGCAACAGTGGAGCGTTATTGAAAATAAAAGGACTGACGCAGTCAGTAATGACGAGAAAATGGAGGCGTGGAAAAAAGTCGCTCTTAATTTTAATACATCTAGCGATCGCTACAGGGACTTTGGCATCCTAAAAAACAAACTCACAAACATGAAAAAAAATCCAAAAGAGCTTTCGCGAAAGAGAAACTGCAGAGACTCGGCACAGGTGGCGGAGAATATGTTCCATCTCCTGCCAATGATATTGATGTGGAACTGAAGGAACTTTTAGGGAAACAAGTCACTGGCCTGTGCTCTCAAGTTAACGATGTCTAAATCTATCCAAAAATTCCTGGTCATTCCATTCTGTAAAATGGTTAGTTCGTCGCCGAAAGTTTTGTGGGCGTCTCGGATATACTTGTAAATCAACAAGTTCATTAAAATCTTCGTCATCACTAAAATTCAGTATATCGGGATATTCCATTATATTTGGTAAAAATAAAAAATTTACAGAATCCACTGACAGTTGAACAAAGTTTTTAGGTTAGAAAACTAGGGTTATTATTTTAACCACTCATTTTTGGGCGGTTAACAAACCCGTTGGCAAAACTCTGGTTACCCACTGATCCAGTCTGGTACAACACCCATTTTGCTTAAGCCATTAGTTATGTTTTAAACCTTGTTGGTACAACTCGCCCTGAGTGACATAATTTTTGATAATCGGTAATCTCGTTTTCAAAATATTGAAAAAAGGTCTAACTAAGGTCTACCTAACCGCCATATTTTTTTGCACTACGTCAATGTGAATTGTATTTCAAATTTTATGCAGGTTAATTTTAATCCACTATATTAATTTGAATTACATTTGAAAAGCATTATTTCACAATATTCGAATTTATAAAAAAAATTTGTGCACGTCATTGGGCGGCTTTTTCCTTCAAAGGGATTAAAAATATGGGTCATCACATTAACACTATACTGACAAAATTGTAGGTGCCGAAAAGTGCGCCATTGAGTGCAAAAATTACTGAGCCCCAAATGTCCATTGATTGAAGACTATTTTGCCAGCTGTGAACTCTAAAGAGACAACTAACTATATGACTTAATAACATTTGTATAACGCGTATAATATTGAAACGAACTTATACCTTCTTGTTTATCTACATTGCCTCGTTTTTTGAAAATACCTCTTTCTTCGGCGTGTCTTGAAACAAAACTACACATGTCATGGATATGTTCTGGTATTTGCAGGACTTGTTGTGTTTTCAGTTTAACAGGTCTTTTAGTCATTTTTTGTAGACCGAATAAATTATTATCTGAACCTTTTTTTCTTTTTTTACATAAACCAAATCTACTTGATTTGGGAGTTTGGATTTTTTCTTCACATTCTGTATATGTTTCTTTTTCTATAAGAACGGTTATGCCGGATTGATTCAATTCTTTGACAACGTTTTCCCTTACTAGATCTTTTTCTGGAACAGAGTCAAAGAAGTGTATACATGTGCATATTTTTGAGCATTCAAAATTCATAATGGAATCAAAAAAATGGTTTTATCTACATGGTGACAGTAGGACAAGAATGAATATTGTCACATATCACACATATTTTTGACAACTAACGAAAAAAACGTTTGTCAGAGCAATTAAGTATAATGTCATCTTTAGTCTCCATGATAATGGCCCTGATGTTTGAGAAAAACCAGTTCCTTCTAAGGTTCTAATAAAAATTCATGGGAAAATGATAATTTGAAAAGGAATCCAAAAATTTCAAACTTTTCAAGGTAAAATAAAGGCTGGATCAGTCAACGAATAGTGCATAATACGCAATTTTTATCCAGTACGTAATGGGTAATTTTTGAATCTTAAAATTTATATGTTACCGTACAAGTACTTTTTGAAGTGGTATTCTTCTCGACCATTCGTTTTTTGGAACGTATGCGCTTGATAATGTGCGATCATAACATCCAGCATCACCGCAAATTCTCACTAATTACAGAAATTGGTTCGTAAATTAACGTTTTGTGAACTTAAATTCAAAAACTGACAACTGGCAAAGTGGAAGATTATCCACATTCGTGATTCATAGGAAATTGAGGAAAACTTAATGATGACTCATAGGGATGAAAAAAGTCAAATGACCCACTGCTAAAAAAATTAACCGCCTTTCGAGTATCTGAAAAAAACTCGGAACTTCAATCTAGTATATAACTTTACATTCAAAAATGCCGGAAAGAAATGGACAGAGATTAGTTTAATACTTGCAAAAAACCGCAAAGACACCAACAATCTTCCACTGCATCAATGAACATTAACCGTACCTCGTACCACTTCGTCTTCCATTCATTCAAAATATTTTTGGCAATTTAGAAATACCTACTTGTCTTCGAAGTTGACAAAAAATATGATATTATCAATAGACGTCACCAATGTTCATGAATCAAGGGGCGCTATTCTTGACCGTTCGTACCATTCGTACTTCTCAAGGTCGTGCGCATATCATAATTTAGCGAATGTCATTTGCATTTGGTATTCTTGACCATTCGAAAGACCAGCGATCACGCGTATTTTACAACGAGTGGTGTTTGTTGATCGCAACGACTTGCGTATGCGTTTTACAGAATGTAAAAGTTATATTCAGGTACCTAAAAAAATCACAATAGGGTACAAGCATAAATTTTGCTATTGGTGGGAATTGACGCTTTATCGGGTCTCCTAACACCTTGCATGCCTATTTTATCAAAAAAATATAAACTTTACTTTTAAAACGACTTTAAAAATCATAAAATTTGTCCGCCAAAACGCGCTTTACGTCATAAAGATGGCTGCCCCATGGTGTGACGTCATTTGTTTAGGCTCTTATTCGTGTATCACGCTCTGAGTTCTTGTGACCTAATTTGTTTCTGAGAGCTTTAAAAATGAATAAAGCCGAAAAAAAGCTTTGGATTCCAAGTAATTTTATATTCTTTAATAGTTTGAGGTTATGTACCTATTAGGAATCAACCACTAAAACATTATTTTTTCACGACCACACATCGAAATATGGTTGATATATATTATATATGTTATATGCACAAATACCACACACTCATCAGGTGTCATATTATAACTCTTAGAATGTCAATGTTATATGCACACTCATCAGTTGTCATATTATAGCTTCTAGAATGTCAAGCTTAGTTGCTATTCCCATGTAATTATATTAAGCATAGTTGCATATTTCGTAGAATTATTTACTTTGTGTCACGTTCCCACAGAGGAATATCATAATAGGGAAACTATGTTAACTATGTTTAGTTTTAGTTAGTTAAGAACTCATAACCGTATCATACATATCTATCTGTTTCTAAGTAAAAATAAATTTTTTTAAAAAGTCTTTTGTGTTAGTGCAAGTATAACATATAATATAATACATAGTTTAAATCGTACTTACGATAATGCTTTAACTCCTCTTATTTTCTCTGCATTAAAGCAGCTGTTTGACTTAATAAATTCGGCAGCATAATAATGAGTCTACTTTGGGCAAGTTATCAGTTTGTGCTTTTACGAAACCTTCGCTAGCCATATCTTTACTCACAAAATATGAAAGAATCGTAACTGAACACTGAACTAGTAAATAAAATATTTTCTTCTAAAAGTTTTAAAATATCCTCGGAAATATCAAATATTTATGTCCACTTTCCACTTTACGTTGACTTTTATAAATAAAAAAAGCACACACAAACACGTAATGGTCTCAAAAATGATATTTTTATTATTGACGAAAGTAAACAAACATGAGATATGACATCACACGTATCATCGGTAGCGTTCGGAAATCCTCGGGTGTTGGTCGGAAAGTGCATTGAAATTTGAATTCTATTTTAAAATTTTGAAGTAATTTCCAATGGAAACAGGTTTATTTCCTATTAATATTACTTTTTGATATCAACTTTACTATTATAAATTAATATCTGTGCAAAATATGATATATGCGTCTACCCTATTGTAGGAATGCGCATGATTACCAATGGTCATTTTCGAACACTTTCTGAAAATGGTATTCTTGACCTCTCTTCGTAGAGTATTTTCATGCGCTTGGTGAAAAGACATCGCAATTTCTATATTTGCTGCTTTCGTTTATTTGAACTTCAAGCACTTGTGAGTGACGCCTCAGCCGTCACGACTTTTGAGCAAAACGAACACGATTTTTTAGGATCCTCAAAACCACTTGTCACGTACCAATGCCAATGAACTTCCTGTGTTGTTAAAAGAACAGTTCTCAATTATAATGTTTTTGATAATATAATTTCGCATATTTAGATATTTTGAGTTAGGTTTAAATCGTATTCGGCAAAATCTTAACCTTTGAATAAACGTCAAACCGGTGAAACGTCAAATATTTAATGTCCGTGGCTTGGAGCTCATACTTTTCGGTGTGCTCAAGGGGCAGGTGAGAATAGGCGTTACGCCACAGAGTACACCATCTAACAAGAGACGAAAGCTTTGTCGGTTCCTTTGAAGTTGGACTTAAACGGAAATACGTCGAGACTGACAGATATACTACTTGATACCACAGAGTACACCATCTAACTAAGGCAGTGACAACCAAACCACAGAGTACTGAGTAACTGACGGGAACGAACGAACGGAAGTGTCGACTTGACATTGACATATATACTAATTAATTCACGCATGTGCACACAAAATTGCGATCACGAAAACGGCTTTCATTCGCCTCTTGTTAGATGGTGTACTCTGTGGTTACGCCCAATAATAAACGAACGAAATTCAGTCACTACGAGCTGCTACCAGCAGCCAAAAGTGAATAATCGAAAACACCTATTATTTATAGGCTCTGTGTCATCAAATTATGGTTAGATCGTAACTTAAGTTGAGTTTCCATTATTTTGATATAAGTATTTCGGATAAATCTGTTACCTATTATTTATTGAAAATAATAAGGCAAGATAAATTGCAACGGTGACTCAATGTGGAGAGCACCTCAGGTGTGAATTCGGAGACCAAACTAATATCAATTCAGGGAGTAGTCTTACCGGTTCGCGGGTAATCCTACTTTATTTAAGTTATTGAAGTTATATTGAAGTTAAGAAACCAAATGAATTTAAGGCCGATTCATGCAACGTGCATTATAATTATATTTTCATTACATTATAACTACACTTAAATTACATTATCACTGCCTAATCAAACCATTTTAGGGAACGAATTAATTATGAACTGACAAGAGTGACAAGACTGGCAATTGATAAACGTCATATCATTTGAATCGCTCGTGGTTGTGCTAGAAGGTCGGTTATTTGCAATTATTTGGAAGTTATGAGGTTCTCTCAGCGAAAACGTGTTGGAATATATCAGTTTCTCTACTTTTGAAAGTATTAGTGGCTGCTCGAAATAGAGGGAGACCTCGGAATGACAGCTGTAACATTTTTGGCGCATGCGATTTCATGGTTTTCAGTGTTTTCACCATAGACATAGACATAGACATTATATTATATTTTTCTATGGTTTTCACTAAAAATATAATGTAATTATAATGTATAGTTGAAAGTAGACCAACTTCTTAATGCAATAGTGTAATTGAAATTCAATAATGTGGTTGCATGAACATCATATAGGAAACTATAGTAATTAACTTTTTCTAATGTAAATGTAGTTATAATATAATGAAAATGTAATGATAATGAACGTTGCATGAATCCGCCTTTAATAAGTTAATAAATCAAGTTAAGAAATGTAATTAAAGTTAATCGAGAAAGGTAAGTGGGCGCCACCCTGAATAATATTAGTCGACTTGTTTTTCACCTCACAACTCTCTATCAATAAACCTGGAAATGTTGGAAGGTAAGGAATATGAACAACGTTGTTAAATTCACAAGTTGTATAATGACTGAAAATATCACAGTAAAATATAAAAAAAAATGTTGGTTTTGTGTGTTGAAGCACGTTGTTTTTACATTGGTTTACTTGTTTACTTTCCTTAATTTTCCACGTGTCTGAGATGGAAACTACTTCGTCCGGGATGGGCAGGTACAGGTTTCAGGTACAAAGTTCAGGTACAACTTCCAAGTACAAAGTCTCAGGTACGTCTCAGGTACTAACTTCCAGGTACGAAGTCTCAGGTACTAAGTAAGTGCTAAGAAAGATACATTGTATCAGCAATAGTTACATTCCTTTTTCATGTAAAATTCAGGATATCCACAGTTATTCGGTTTACAATAAATGGTTGATAAGAAAATCATTTAAGAACGTGGTTCATAAAAAAAATATCCTGTATTTTACTATATAAAAAGAAAACAAAAGAAGCAATAAAGAAATGTGAAAAATGAAATGAAAAATGTAATCCGGAAATATAATATTCTTGTTGGTAATTAGATTGAATTAATTAATTAACTAAATATACATCTAAAGACTTCACCTATATACATGTAAACCTTTTTATCACCTGTATAAGAAAAACTAGAAAAAGAAAAAGAACAAGATAAAAAAAATATCATTGTATGTGTGTATCTGGCGCTTATCACTAGGAGGAAAAAATATAAAAGCAAAAATCACAAAAGGAAAAGCATAGACTTAAATGCAACATACCATTCACATTAAATGCACTTTAGGAAAGATAAAGTTTGAATAAAAGATAAATTTTAAAAATTCAACTTGATTGTTTCATGGTTCACAGGAGAAAGAAAGCTTATTCTCACTACTCGCTATTAAATTGTTGAACTATGCGATGAGCAATCGACATACGTTACATATTTTTTTCCTGTTCACATGCTCCGCTTCGATAAAGAATTTACGTATTCGTGGTGTGTTCTTAATTTCTCTCTCTGTATAGGAGAGAAGAATTGAAATATTTGACCAATATCAGTGTATACTGATCCTCACCAACGGAGATCATTCGTCGCACATTAAATAAATAAATAAATTTTGCCTTTCAGCGGTGATCGGTGCTACAGGTTTTCGACGAGAATCACATGTTGATGAGGAAAAAGGACTGGCTACTCGCCGTCCGGTAGATATTTAAATATTCCAATGATAGTGGTCAAATATAACGTTACAAATCCCCTCATTAGAAATAAATGAGACCGTTCTCGTCAGGTCTGTACTTTGTTGTTTACAGTCAATTATTATTTATGAAAAGTGAATATTAATGTCATTGTTATATTTATTTATCTACAACTGTCATGTAACGGGTACGATTTGACACTATTTTCAGTGTCATAATGACGTATATTACCGCACTAGTGCGTTTTTGATTACATTACCGCACTAGTGCGATAATAAGAATCTAGAAACATATTAATACCAGAATTAAATATTTAAAATAACACTGGAAGCTGCATTTTCAATTTCAGAAAGGAGATTCCCTTGAACAAATTTTTATAGATTTTTGTTCATTCAACTTTAAAAATTTGATGACATAGCTAATTAATTTTATTCACACAGCCTTGTCTGTCATTGTTGCTATGGTCATAAAATATGATACACAGTACCTTATGTGTGCAGTCAATATTATTAAAAATACGTTGGATTGAATTTTTTTTCAATTCTATAATATAGGTACTGTTAATAATATTAATAAACAGTTGTAGATAAAATTTTGTACGTAACACGTGTGATAGGAATTATTAACGCACTTATGTGATTACACGACTCGGCCTACGGCCTTGTAATAATGCCCATATCCCACTAATTACGTAAATAACTATTAAATAATCCAAAAATATGCCTAGTTACACGGAAAAACATCAGCCTTTTAATGTTCCCAAGTATTTTCAGTTAGAAAAAGAAACTTTTATTATTAATTTAATAGCCTTCTCGAATTTGGCTGGATACGATCCTGATGATTTTATTTATCAAATTTAAGGTTAGTTATTATATCAAAATATGGTTGAAATAATACCCTTCTTGGTGTGCGTCATCGATTGTTAATGTCCACATTGAACACATTACGTAGGAAGAAATGAAAAAAAGGCAGGTCTATGATTAATCCCAATCAAAATATCACAATAATGAACCGTTTGAATGTATTACAAACGTTAACCCTAATCTTCGACTTACAAAAATTTGATTGGTTGATGTTTAAATTACGCGCAAGCTCAACCTATCAATCGAGAATTCAAAATACTATTAAGCCGTTACTTTTGTAGCGTCAATGTGTCTTAGGTCTTTTTCTACTGTCACACTAACAGTTCTCGTCAGGTCTGTACTTCGTTGTTTACGGTCAATTATTATTTATGAAAAGTGAATATTAATCTCATTGTTTTATTTATTTAAATAAAACAAAAATATGCACAGATACACGGAGAAACATCAGCATTTTGAAATTTCTCAAGTATTTTCAGTTAGAAAAAGAAGCTGGTAATTATTGATTTCATAGGCTTTTCGAATTTGGCTGAATACGATCCTGATGATTTTATTTATCAAATTTAAGGTTAGCTATATGCCAAAATAGCAAATAAAATAAACGACATACCCAAAACCCGGATATACGTCACAATCGATGATGCACACTAAGAAGGGTATTATTTCAACCATAGCAAATAAAATATTATACGACATACCCAAAACCCGGATATACGTCACAAGCGATGACGCACACCAAGAAGGGTATTATAAGCGTTTTTGATTTATATTTACTTTTGGCTGCTAGTAGCAGCTCATAGTGACTGAATTCCGTTCGTTTATTACCGGGCGTGACGCCTAGTCTTACCTTCCCCTTGCCCCTCAAGTACATACCGAAAACTATGAGCTTCAAGCCACGGACATTAAATATTTGACGTTTGTCAGGCTTGACGTTTATTTAAAGGTTAAGATTGTGCCGATTACGATTTAATACGATTTAAACCTTACTAAAAACATCTAAATATGCAAAATTTTATTATCAAAAACATTATAATTGAAAACTGTTCTTCTAACAACACAGGAAATTCATTGGCAATGGCACATGTCAGGTGGTTTTGAGGATCCTAAAAAATCGTGTTCGATTTGCTCAAAAGTCGTGACGACTGAGGCGTCACGCACAAGTGCTTGAAGCCCAAATAATCGAAAGCAACATAATATATGAACTATATGAATTAAATTAGAATTCATGTATATATCGGCGTATTCCACTGCGACCCTTTCAGATCTATTGTGGTCCTCTTAATTATTAATTATTTTACATTATTATTTTTAAGGATATGAGAAATCAAGTTCAGCAATTTGCAACCAGCTTATTGGACCATGCAAGAACTTCATATGAATTGGAAATAATGTTGAACTACGACCCTGATGGCGATATTTGGGTAACAGGGGAAAGACAAACATTAGAAAGGTTAAAAATGGCAATTAATTATAAACAAAAAGCGGTAAGAATAGAAAGCAGTTTCATTATATCAATAAAATATTCATTTACACTTTGACCCGAAATAAAGGAGTAAATTTTGAAATTATTCTGGACTAGTCCAGGCAAATTAGGCCGAAAGCTGTGAAACTGGAAAGCTGGGGTAACTGAATATAATCTTTTTGAAAGAAAATATGTCTATAGTGAATCTAAATTCTTGAGATGATTCCGCTGAAGCTTACGATACTGCTGGCAAGCACACACATTTGATTGCACAAAAAATTGAAGATAGGGATAGGTGGGGAATACTATACCTCATAATTTACATAATTAATACAATGTTTTTGAAACTATTTTTTTCAACCCTTAATCTGCGAAAATTTGAAAATATCTTAGCAAAATGGTTTATTAAGCGACAAACAAGGTTAAAGTAATAATAACGCCCCTGCAGAATGATCCTAACTTATCTTTTTTTAAATCGAACACAGTGTATATACCGGGTGGTGAATGGTCGGACGCACCATAGGAAATCCAATGG
>CAJUYI010001002.1:31983-46107 GCA_910591695.1 Galerucella pusilla | reverse complement strand
GTTGAGCACAACCCAAACGTTTGAATGAATGAATGAATGAATGAATGCGATAGGCCTGACTTGATGCCAAAAATAGAAACTATAAACAATAGTAGTCATCGTTTATGTGGTGTTCATTTTGAACCAGACATGATTATGCAACATCATCAAAGAAAACTTCTTTTAAAAAAGGCTATTCCAACAATATTTCTTTCATCAAATACTGCAATGCCTGAAGACTTTCAGACAAATGATTCATTGGAGAAGAATGTTGTTCGCTAGTTTTGTGGTTATTTAATTAAAAACTGTTCGGAAATTCATACATGCAGCGTATGTGAGACGTATTCACAAGCGTATCAGAATTTAGACGATTCGTCTTTATACTGTTACCTTAGAGCTTATGAAAATACTAATAAGGATACTTTTGGAAACTTGAATATGCCGCATGAAAATTTTGTACAATACATCTCATCATTATTAGAAACATTATTCCAAATGAATTTTAAGAAAGTTGCTACGGAATATAATATTGTTGAATCACTTATAAATATTAGTCAAACAACAGAGTTTGTACATCCTTGTGTTGATTTTCCAATAAAATATTTAATAAAACTTTTCTTCAGGGTACGACTATATTACACATTAAAATTTGTCAATAAAAATTTTAAAAATTATAACAAAATGAAAATTGTAATATGGAAAAACCAATAAATATTTTGTATAAGACTATTGTTTTATTAACTCATCAGTGTACTACTCTACAATAATTAAGAAAAAACATTTAACACGTTCAAGTCATTTTAAAACGTATATGCACCTACGCCTATGGTAAAATGAATCGTAAAACGATCCGTTCAAGGTTATGAGAGATATACTACTGGTTCGTTCATATACTGTGTCTCATACCATAAACATTTTGAATCATATCACTCAATCCCTTTTTGGATTCTATGTTGAGAATAATCGTATTAGTGAGATTATCATATTATTAAGATTTGAATGGCCTTTTTCTTTGTTATTAGAGAGACGAAAGAGCTGGCAAAACTACTTGGTATCCAAGAGAACAATGGGATTCATTTGAACCGATGTTATTATCAGAAGGAGCTTTCGCAGCTGGAATGATTTTTAGGTAAACCTAAATAAATTTGATATTTTCCAATAACTATAAAACCAATTTTTATTTGCAAAATATTATCCAGTTAGTAATTTTCACGGATTACGTAGAAAACGAAGGAACATTTTATGCTTTTTATTACCATAGAGGAACTATTCATCCTTGTATTTATAATAATTTCCTTAGTTTCTCTCGTAAAACTAAAAACATTGAATTGTACAATAAAGCAGCAATATAAACAAATCTTACCTTTTTTCACTTGAAGTTAATAATACTAAAGAGCCTTATATTTTTAAACCGGAAAATTTAACAACTAATTTGAAGCAAAATGTGTCACGACAACAACTGTTCATAACGCCTGGAAAACACTGGAAAAATAATTAACGTAAACAGGGGTGTGTTTCACTCTCTATATCAAAACAATTAGTTTTTATCGATTCGATCGAGAAATAGAATCATCTATTTGGAAAATTTCTTCATTTATAAAATTATTTGAGATGCTCCCAAAAGACTACATTCAATTTCCTCATTAAGTACATTGTATTTCTATAAAATTTTCACCTGGACAACATAGGTTTTGGTAAATTTGTCTATTCATGTGCTGTTAATTTTAATAATACAGCTGTACTGGTTGTCACAATATATTTTCAACTTCATTTGCATGATATCAGACACACTGAGTCTTTACTGTTACCTGACCCATATTTCTTGATAATTATATTATCATTCGCAATATAATTATTATGGACAATGCGTTCTGCACAAGAGCACCGTACATAAACAATTATTGGTATCGGTTCACTCGTCATCGGCGCTTTCATGTCACTAACTTCATTTGACGATTTTACTTATCCTATTTATTTTGATGAAAATAATATCCACATATAATGCTGTACTACATTTCCGTCCGGGCCTTATAAAAGTCAGGAAAGGTAAAATGGCATATTTTGTTTTTTGTTTCAGCTTTCTCAAATTGGTACATATATTTAGTGTCAATCCTCATCTGGGTCCTCTTCAAATATCTCTGGGACGAATGATAATTGACATTGTTAAATTCTTCTTTATCTATACATTGGTATTGTTTGCATTTGGCTGCGGTAAGAATGATTTTGCAAAATATTTGAATTAATATATATATATATATATATACTAAATTTATAAATGACTATTGCATTTGGTATACAGGGTACGGCAGATAAACGGTTAATTAGAGATATCTCGAGAACTAAAGATATCTGAATTATAAAAGTTAGCATGAAGGGATTAATTTTTTGTGACAAAAATGTATAAAGCTGATTTATTTGAAAACTGCAGGAGATAGGAGTAGGGAATAGTAATACATATCGATAGTGGACAAAGTATTCTTCTGAAATAAATAATCACATACAGGGTGTCCCATTTGAAAAAAAGGAACTACGCGAAGATTGTGGATTCCGCTTTTACACCAATTTTTACAGCACCCTGTATAATAAAAAAGGTAACTTTACAGTGTAAACGATAAAGCGGTATGTGGTAAATAGTTCCTAAGAAATTTAAACTTTTATTCAAATTACATTAGAGGATATTGAATTTTATGTACATGGTAAAAAAGTGTCATTTTCATATAAAAAACATTACAACTCAAAAACGGTTCAAAATAGGTATAGAGAAGTATTAACAAAAAATGTTCAGAATAACGTAAATATTCCTAAAATTGAAAAATATACAGGGTCTTCCATTAAAAATTACAAAGTAATGTGCGACTTCCGGTATAACCGGAAGTAAAATGGTTACGGCAATATTTTCATTAAATAGCTCATTTTTCAAAACCCCCTCATGCCAATTTTCATATTTCAGATACCTTTAGTTCTCGAGATATCTCTAATTGACCGTTTATCTGCCGCACCCTGTATAGTATTCTGTTTTAATTTTTCATGTTGGGTTATTTGTATGTATCACCATTTTTAAGACATCCCATAACTATATAATAATAGCTGAAAGTAACTGTTCAGATCCTCTGACTGGTTTTTAGGATGAAAACACCAAAGTCTCAAGAACTTGTCGCGAGTTACACGAAACTCTCGATTAAGAGAATGTGTGTCTATAATTAAAGGTGGAGATTCTACAAAACATAATATACCAAAAACATAAACATATAACATAAAACCGTTGAGTGATAATTTATCACTCAACGATAAAACTAATACTCTGACATAATAATAAAATACTAATAATAATTTTTGACACTGACACGAGAATAGTAGTCTGATTTTTTACAATTGATGTAACGCACTAAAACTTAACCGCATTAGTCACCGATTTTGCCTACATCTAATTAAACTAAACTACTGAATATTTTTTAAACATTGCATAAAGTGTCAAATGATCATTCCAAAAGTGGTTGCAAGTTTTGTTGTCTTTTAACATATTGAGAAAATATATTTTAATTTAATTTAAAGAGAACGGATCGCGTTCAATAATCAGGAGAGGAATGAGGAAAAGCAAAATAAATCTAAGCAAGTGAGGGGAGTCTGTTGTAGGATTGAAAAACAAAACCAAATAAAATACGAAAAGAAAGAACTAATTACGGAATTACACTAAGCATAATTGTTTTCCTTGCCAAATGGCAAAAGACAAAGTTTAGTGATGGACGTAAGAGTAGTCCGTTGTTGGTGCGTATTTTGACTGCTCTGACCTTGTTGTCAGATCCAGGAAAAACTTTTATTACTCTGACTCTTGGCCAGCTGAGAGAGGGAAAAGTGCAATATAACATTTTTGTTGAGTGGCTCTTCGCCAGTGAGAAGTTTTGATGAGAAGAGGTCCTCCAAAATTTACTCCTATCTTCTGGAAAAGTCTAGTGAAGGTAATTCTGTCCTTTGGCAAATTTCCCTTAATTTGCTGAACCGGTTGAAGCTGTTGAAACAGTTATTGCAGTTTCTAATTATGCTCTTGCTCACAATTATAAACGAATATGTTACAGTATGCAACGGTGTGAGTGAGTGAGTGGAATATATTATTTTGAAAACAAAAGTTTTCCCAGAAAATAACGATGGGGTTTGGAATATTTCTAACAACAGTTAGACTTACCCTATTCTGTTCAGGTAAATTTACCAAGATTAATCGAGGGGTCTAATAACCAGACAGGACCGTACCACCATAGTTGAGAATTTAAAATATCGTGGGCTAATAAGCCTCGAGAAAGTGGGTCAGCTGCATTATCTGCCGAACTGACATGACGCCACTGCCATTTTGCAGGTGATTCTTTAATTTGTGAAACTCGATTAGCTGCAGATAGACCTGCGTGAAGGGTGTGAGTTTATCCAGCAAAAGGCGATTTGCGAGTCTGTCCATGAATTTATGGAGTCGAAAGTAACTTTTTCAAAAATAATAATAATTATTATAATTGGGCAAATTCGAGATTAAGAAGCGACTACATTACAGCTAACCAAGTTATCAGAGTACAGGGTACGAAAATAAACACATCCCGAATATGCCTTCAGATAACTGTCAGCTAACGCGTGAGCCTGCATATTCACAATCCATTTTTTAGAAAAAAGGTGACGTGGAATTGTCAACTTTTGGAGAGTGGGAATATTTATTATGAAATTTTTCCATTCATCTACAAGTCCCAACGAATTTTTTGTTTCCAAAGTGTTTGCAAGAATATTTTGCCAAATAAAATGACAGGGCCAATACGTCCTAGGGGGTAGAATATCTGGGCGGTAATAGACAGGGCCTTCCGCTTTGTGACTGTATCACAAATTCAAGTGTCGGGAAGTGAGATTGAAAACAAATCCATGGAAGGTTGCCAGAGAGGGGTTGAGATATCTTACCTTTGCAAAAGCTCGGTCAGTTCGTGATATGTATTTTTAAAGAGTCCACTGAACTGTCATTTTCATATAGTATGTCATCTATATACGTCTGGTTCGATGGGGCATTAAATGCATGAGGAAAATTTTTTCCTAAAACTACAGAGCAAATTCAATAAATCAAATTGAGCCTGATAGCCTTTTAAAGTAATATAATTGATAAAGTTTCCAATTAGGCATTCCAAATCACGTGACCCAATATGGCGTCTGCGGGCAAACAACTGTCTTGAGTGTTTTCTTCTTCCTCTGATTCTTGGCCTCTTATCTTAAGTGTCATAAGAAAGCATTTAGTACGTGGTGAATAAATTGTTTAAACGGCATTATCTCCAAAGTTGTGTGAATTTTTAAGATGCAGAGTGATTATTTAAAGACATTATTGTTGCAAAATCCAGATATTGGCAAGAGGTAAGCTGAAAATCCAATTTGTTTGTTTCCTAGATGTGAAGTGAAATATTTGTTTACAGATATCAAATGAAGTTTCCCATCATAAGTATTTTTTTATCTATGGTCATAACATCAAATGTAACTTATGTCATTATGGGTGACGACCATGCCAGGGAAAACCATCGTATGGGGCCCGTACAGCCTGCAGCGGACTAGCATATCACAGCTCGCAGGCATTATACCAATGAGCACGAGGTATAATGTAGATATGCCGTCTTTCGGAGGAGACGTAAAACCGAGGTCCCGAGTCCATGGATGTTGGGCTCGTTAAAGAACGCTACCACTGGTTGGAACACTAGTGGGTTCGCCAAAATTTCCGGTTAGGGGTAGAGTGCTCCCGGCGTCGGTGATTAGCCACAGTCGCAGAAATAGACCGACGTTAAATAACAGAATAAAAAAAAAAATCAAATGAAGCTAACAAATCTGTGGCTTAAAACAGCTGGCACTGAAAAAAATTTTACAGTATCCCTGTTGGAACGACTTCCACAACCAACCACCAAGGCACGTAGTTGGCATTTTTTCGTATTAAAATGTAATAATACCACTATAAGTCCTAAATAATATAAAAAGGCACAAAAACAACAATCCCACAAAATTTAAATAAACTTTTCAACAGCACAATAATATAACACCAACAAACTATTTGCCCCCAGCCGCCATATTGAATTTGTTTTGACAGGTCATTGGAATGCCTAATTGAGCTTTTACAACTGGCATCAAAAACATTTCTTAAACGAGTACTAGCACTGTTATAATATGTATTTAGCAACACAGTAATGGGGGAGAAAATATTTATTTAAAAGCTTTTCAATGTGAAGTGAGAGTGGCACATATTTTTCATGACCAAGAGAAACATATTCGTGAATCAATTTTTAATATTCATTGAAAAGGGAGGGGTTATTTTCGAATCTATTTTCTAGGTTTAAGAAACGCCTTTGTGCTATGTGGAATGAATCACCTAGTAAATTCTCAGATTTCGTTTGAAATCTTGTTCAGGCTTGTTCTTCATCAGGAATAAATATTTTCCTCGATTTCCTAAAACTTTGTGAGGAGAGTGTCTAATTAAGAGCCTATTGAGAGCGACTAAAAAATGAGACCGTGTGTCCCGAACGAGGGCATTGTGTTTTGTAGTACATGACAATTTCTACCAAGAGTTATGAGTCCATTATCTATCAAATTATAATATAAATCAGCACCAATCAGTAAATCGATGTTGGATGGTTTAAAGAATTCTCTATCGGCGAGAGTAATGTGGTCTAGAGAAACAAAAGAGGTTATGTCGATAGTTGTTTGTGCATGGCAATCTGCAAGTGATCTTGGCAAAAATACATTATTATAGGCATTGGAAAGAATTCTAAACTCTGCCTTGCGGTTAGATACCACAGTGTCTTGAGTAATTCCACAAATGTAGGAATGTTTCTTGTAGGTATACTTTAGCGATTATTTGTTGCAATACATTTTCAGAAACGAAAGATTTTTGTAACGCACTGTCTAGTGATGCCTTCGCATGTATATAGGGGTACCATATCTGGAGTAGAGTATGACAACGACCGTAGCTAACAAAATCCCACTGTGCTCCTGTGTCATTGAGGATAAATTAACGGATGCGGAGGGATTTTCAGAATTTTTGTGGCGATTGTAAATGACCAATATTCGGAGAGGGCTGCTATGAATTGTTATCAATGTGAGAAGAAGAGTTAGAAACTCAAGAATTATTGTCACGAAGGTTCGAATTTTGATATGTGGAATTTCTGATATTTGACTAATATAATAAGGGGAGTGAGAAGAGAAAGGTTGTTGGGTCAGTGATCATTGACCTTGAGAGATGGATTACAAATGCAAAAGAGTATGATGCCATTTTGAAGAAATTGAGCATCCTCGGGACATACAAGTACTTAATATATTCTGTGAGCCCAGACTCATAACGCACATGCGGTGTGAAAAAGTTCATTTTTTCCTGATGGGATCTTTCTGCGAATCAGGGGCACCTATAAATTTTGTAGGAGGCTTCACTACGGAAGTGACATTTCATTTTTTGAGTAGTTTGAGAAGAACTTGTACGACTATTTTGTGTAGCAGTCGCGTGATAAGATGCTGAGAGGTTGAGTATAGTGTTTTCCATCCAGGAAGAGAGGGGGAATTTAATAAAGAATTCTGCATCTTTCTTCAATAATTTCAAAAAATTCATCGAAAGTTGGTAGCTTGCTTTGTTCTCTATTTTCGACAGAGAAGGTTGATAATTATTAAATGATCAGTTACAGCATGTAAATTTTTCAAACATTCCAATTGTTGTGTCATTTCTGTGATGAAATCTCTTGAGCATTGTGCGTTGTTTTGTCATTGAAGCAAAATATATCATCGGATTTAAATGTGAGTTAATAATAGCCAAATTATCGTTATATCTTTTTTCTTATAATGAAAGTGCAATAGGAAAATTGCCATTCGTTAATTCTAAAGCGTCGATCAGTTACATAGCTTCCTCTTTAAGAGATAATTTTAAGTAGGTACATCAATTTCTCCACATTTGAAATATTTGAGTTATTAATCTATGAAACTTTGATATTTTTTTGATCGCCTGAGAGCGTCGGAGTTTTTAACTCCGGCAGTTTAATGCGAGGTATACTTTGGCAAGTTTATCTGAAACCGTGAAAGGAATGCAGTCGAAAACGTTCGACATTGCCACGTTTAACTATAAAAAAATAGAAGAACTGATTATGTAGTGATAATAATTATAAATGGGTCTTTTTATTATTAACAATATTAAAAATATGATTGAACGTTAATTTCATAATGTGCTTGTTTCCTTGGATTTATTCTATTAACATTATTTTACAATTTATGAATATTAAAAGAGATCACTTTTCCAAATTTGTTATGGGATTCTTAAAGCTCTGGCAACGTTGTACGAAAACCATAATGACCACACCCTCCGATTACATAATTGGTGATTTTTATCGACCAGGTTACTTCTTATTGGCAAGCGCGTGCGTGAGATCTTCCCTCTCACTTCGTCAATTGGGTGATATTGATTTATCCAGTGGTGTTCGTATTGTCAGTTACCTTTGTAATTTCAGTTTTACTTGGTAAAATAGGTACCGTACGCCATTTGTACGTTTGACAGATATACGCCATGTTTTTCCTCGCCTCTTACCGACGCCCCGTAGCTACAGATAAACTTGCCAAACTATATATGTGTTAAGGTTAACGTGAAGAAGATGCAACCTGTTGAGCTTGATCACTTGAGAGATCTGCCATCTTCTCTTGTAATTTCGATAAATAATCAAGATACGTTTGTTCGACATCAAAGAGTACCTATATCAGAATCATTTTCTACGTTTTCTCCTCTTAAGAGCATTCCATATTTTTCCTGAACACTTTCAAGTTTATGAAATGGGATAGAGACTATAAAGAGGATATCTAGCGTGTTTTTAGTTTAAATACCTACACTAGTTTCTGCATCTATCTTTTCTTCTACCCACTTTTACAGTGTCGAATAAATGCACCTTTGTTATTTTTTTAATATTTCTTCAAAGCATCCATTTTCTGAGTGTATACAAATTTCAGAAATATGACTAATAGCGAGGAAGAAAGAATATAAGTCTCTTCTTCTGGCAACAAAATGGATACCTTAGAAAAAGATTTTACGTTTTGTCAATAAATATCGTTACAGTAAAATATGTAGGTGGATATGAATTCAAGTAGCTAGTTTAAAAAATCGACAGTGAATGTATAAACACGTTTGTGATGGTCACAAAAATGCAGAGAATGGCGAATATACAAAGAAAAAATGATAAAACACGAAAACTATACGACTATACTTTCGAAGGTAATTTTTTACCTTGAACTTTCTATGGAGTAGGTTGAAACTTGTGGACTGCCTGCTTTTACCTTAGAGGCTGTGAAGATACGGCTTGCTGTCTACTTGGTATGAAAAAGGCAACGAGGCAAGAGCCTTCTCCAGCGTTGAGTGTGAAGACAGGTATTTACCCGTGCGAAGTAAACTATAGGGGTACACACGAGCACTTACTATTAAATTATTCACTGGAGAGATTTCTTTCTCCGAGAGAGCTGAGCTCGAAGGACCAACTAATCCTCTGGTTTTCAGGATCAAAACACCAAAGTATCCAAAACTTGTGGTGATTTACACGAAACTCTGAATTAAGAGCATGTATGTCTATAATTAAAGGTGGAGATTATACAAAACATATACCAAAAACAAACATTTAATATAAAACTGATACTCTGACATAATAATAAGATACTAATAATAATTTTTGACACTGACATAAGAATGATAGTCTGATTTATTACAATTAATGTAAAGCACTAAAACTTAACCGCATTAGTCACCGATTTTGCCTACATCTAAACTAAACTACTGAACATTTTTGAAACATTGCATAAAATGTCAAATGATCATTCCAAAAAGGGCTGCAAGTTTTTTTGTCTTTTAACATCTTGAGAAAACTTATTTTAATTCAATTTCAAGAGAGTTGAACAGTTACATCATAGAATTGGTCGCAAATTAGGATATTGCTGCAAAACAAATTTAATGGAGCTATCTCCAGCCATTTTAGCGTTATGGTTTGTCTGGAAAATTATGAGACATCCGGTATATTATACTTCATAATAATTTACAGGTTTGAACCAGTTACTGTGGTACTATGCAGAGCTAGAAAAGAAAAAATGCTATCACTTGCCCAGTGGATTGCCAGATTTTGACAATAATGATAAGGCCTGTACCATTTGGAGAAGATACGCCAAGTAAATACATTAACTTTTTTCAAAGCACTCTTAGGGTAGGTTGCCGTTCAACGAAATTTTAATTCGCTGATTAAGTATGTACGTATTATGCAAGTGAAAACTGGTTGTTTTCATAATGTTCACAAAAAATTCAACTACATTCGCATAATATTCGGGCTATTCTGCTCGAAAAGCTGAAACATAATCATGATTTTTCAAATAATTCCATTCCTTTTTTAATCTATACATAAAATGGAGCCCTCTCTCTGATAATGTCAATGAAGGTGAAGAGCAAATTCTCATCGGGAAATCGAAGAAAATTGACGCCGTCACCAATTAAGAATACGTTAGCTTAGAATCGTTTAATTATATCTGAATATCTGAGATAAGTATGAACCAGCGTTATGAACTAGGTTTATAAACTAGTTTCATCTGATGTACCTCTATTGAAAAACAAATAGAGCTAATAAATTTGATTCGGTGCATATCGCTGGATTATCTCCAATTGAACAGCTGGCCCTTAAGCTCTTACTAAGTACCTGATTCTAATTAGAATGTAAGCAAATCAGATAAACTCTTTCGCATTCCTTACAACTATGAGTAAAACCTTTAATTATTACGATTGTTCACCAAGTACCTAATTTTTCGTTATTTCTTGAACATATTTCTGTTATTGCCATTATCATCGATTGATAATACACTTTTTGATCACGAATTCATAGCACTTTCCATAAATTGGCTAGGAACAAAAATAAATAAGATGGATGAGAACATTGATTTGATATTTTGTCCACGACCACCTAATAATAAGTCAATATTTTACCTCCTAACTAAAGGTATATGGTACCCATATATCAACTGTCGTGAATTATGGTTCATAATACACTGTAGTGTATTATGGTTCATAATTCACGACTAGAGATGGGGGTACAATATGGAATAAACTATTAAATCTGTGTATTTTGTTCAGGAAATTTGTTTCTGACATTTATATCGTATCTATAAAATATTGAAATTTTTAGTATTGATACTTTTCATAACGATATTTTCTAATATTAAGTATTTCAAAACAATATAAATAATTATAAAAACATTAACCTATTAAGCACTATTTTAGGAATTATGAACCAAGATCAAAATAATAATAATATGATAATAATACAAAATGAGGCAATGAGGAAGTTAAATATACCAGTAAAATTAAGAAGGTTAGTGGAAATAACCATCCGGAAAACCGAGAGCAAAGTAACTTTGGAGGGTAGTACCTCTAACCAATTCAAGATAGAGAAAGGTCTGAGACCAGGAGACCCATTATCCACAAAACTCTTCAACCTACTTCATAGATCATACTAAGAGAAAGTGGATTAAAAACCAGAGGTTTGATTTATGGGAATAAACATAAATGTCTAGCATATGCGGACGACATAGTACTTACGGCAAGATCCAGGAAAGAAGTTTTAAGCGTATTTGAGCTACTGGAACAGAAGGCAAGAGAACATGGTCTATTGATCAACGAGAAAAAACAAAATACATGGTAATGAAGGACAATGAGAAAACCAATATTATTATAAACTGTAAAGGAAATAACAGCTACAGAATAGAAAAAGTGGAACAAATCGAATATTTGGGAGTCACTATCACAAATAAAGGAAACGAAAAAAGGGAAATAGAAAAAAGGTTAATAAAAGGCAGTAAAGCAGCAGGAATGGTATCAAAGATGTAAAATCAAGAGACGTATCACGAACAGCTAAAATAAGAATGTACCAGACACTAATAAGACCGCCAGTTACCTACGCTTGTGAAACTTGGACAATGAACAAAAAAAACAGAATAAATTAGAAATATGGGAACGTAAAATGCTCAGAAAGATTTATGTTGGAATTAAGGAAGATGGAACCTACAGAAGAAGATCAAACAAAAAACTCTCGGAATTATATAAGCACCCAAGTATAACCCGTATAATTAAAGCACAGAGAGCGAGATGGTTGGGACATATAGGTAGAATGACGGAAGATAGATGGGTAAAACGAGTGCTAAAAGGTGTAGAAGCTGGTTAAAAGAGAAGAGGAAGACCAAGGAAAAAATGGTTGGAAGAGATTAAAAGAGAACTGAGAACAGTGGGAGGTAGAGACTAGGAAAACGAGGCGAAGAGCAGAAGGAAATTGAAAGAGAGAGCGAAAGATCTCGAAGTCGAAGGCCAGATAGGCCTGTAGTTATATAATAATACAAAATTGTTCAAATTTTCCAATTAATTATACATTCAACTTATTTTTTTATTTTTTCAATGCACCTATTTCAAAATTAAGTGTTTATTTGAAATTGATCTTGTAGAACTTATTTTCAAACAGTCAAGTGTCTCGTTAATGTAATTGTTAAATTATTTCTGATTTCATAGGATTATTCTTAAAAATTCAATTCAACTCCATATTTGCCTTATAACTCCTTTTTGATCATATTTGCTGTATAAACTGTATAGTTTTCTGTATACCTGTATAGTTTTCTTTTGCAGTGTATTATATAAAATATGTGCGTTTTATTTTTCAGTTTGTTTGAAACATCTCAGTCCCTCTTTTGGGCTAGCTTTGGACTGGTCGATTTAATGTGTTTTGAATTAACTGGTATTAAGGGATTCACAAGATTTTGGGCGCTTTTAATGTTTGGATCATATTCAGTAATAAATATAATTGTTTTACTCAATATGTTGATTGCTATGATGTCTAATTCATATCAGATTATTTCGGTAAGTTTAAAACATTCTCAGGTTGTAGTTATACATAGGGGAGACCGGAGCATTGTGGGGTATTTAAAGTGAATCGGCTATTATTGTAAAAAAAGTTACAATGATTGAGATTGCTTATTGGCATTTTGTAAATCATTTGCCGTCGTAGTTTCATCGCTACATTCTTGAATAATCGATAGAGTATACAGTGAAATTTGGTTAAGTTGGACCTGGATAAGTTCTCTGTTAGTGAGACGAAGTAAACCTCCATATCTGGGATTCATTCTTTCGATTTTATCGTCATTGTTACCTCTATAACTAAGACATCGAGTGAATTTTATATGCATTAACCTCTACAACTGAGATAACATGGTTTTGATTGCTTAATTACTTATTCTTAATTTAGTTTACTTGAAAAAGGCCGAAACGAATGCTCAAATCGTTATCAGTAAGTGAAAGACTGAAGTTATAATCCGTTTATGGAAGTGGGAATTTGATGTACTAGAATCGCGGATTTATTTTATGAGTATCGACCCGATAAAAATTCCACCTTAAAAGGTAAGTAGGTACTGTCATGGTGAAAAACTCAGTGAAGAGCGCGTTACAATACTTATGGGTGTCAAAAACTGAAAAGCTATAGGTATATCAAGTAATCGGAGAAACTAAAACTCCAAAATGTTTCAAAGGTGTTAAGACTTTGCCCGTGAATTACCAAAATAATATTTTTCTGATTGGTTGAAATATTTGAATGTGGGGTATCGGTTATTTTTCAAAGGATATCGTACATATTTGAGGAGAATACTTTTATTGATCAGCTTGAAAAAAAAAATACAATCCATAAGTTGTTATGCTAACTAAATTAACTATGGTGCACATAGCACAAATATGCGTAGCTTCATTATCTTCATCTTCTTCCCGGGACGGAATCAATGTACCAACGACTGAACTTTTGGCAACTAATCCACTCCTCATTAGACCATAGGTACACACAGTACAAAAGCACTTAACGTCTTCGTTATCGTCAGAGGATACATTCTAAGTTTAATTAAAGTTACTTTGCAATTTTTAATTTTATTTGTCGTAACTCTGAACGTCTGAACGTCTCCGTTATCTTTCTTGATTCGTTCCAAAGTCCAAGAATACTGATATGTCTCTCTCTCACACATCCAAGCTATCGTTCTGTAATAAACCAAGTATATACAATAAATATGGAGCTTAGTGGGGACCAAATAAAATTGAGTTAACTGTATAAACCCTCACTTCGTGGAATCTACTCA
>CAJUYI010001002.1:0-11983 GCA_910591695.1 Galerucella pusilla | reverse complement strand
CTAAAGTTCCTACCGTGTGTCCCGCGACACGTTCTACTTTTTTTTTTGTAAGATAACATTTTTAGTGCGATCATTTTAACATTCAAGGCATTTGATTTTTACGATTTTAAGTGCAAACATGAATCGTCAAGTCATAAGTTAGATTGACCGTGCAGGAATAGTGGCTTTAGTTAAAGAAGGTCATTCTCAAAGGTTCGTGGCAAACAGAGTTGGCGTTTGGCAAAGTGATGTGTCTCGTGTATGGAACCGGTATCTCCAGACCAATTCTCTCCGTGATAGACCTAGAAGCGGTAGAAGGCGTGTTACTAATCAGCGGCAGAACCGCTATATCCACTTAACTATCCGAAGAAACCCGACCATGGCAATATCAGCACTCCAAAGAGATATGAGACATGCGTTGGGAGTTCAAGTATCGATCTTGACATTACGAAGACGAATACATGCGACAGGTTTGAGGTGTCGCCGACCAATAAGAGTGCCCAGACTACAACCTGAGCACAGAGTTCGCCGACTACAGTGGGCTCAAGAACACGCGGCCTTGCCTGAAGAATTTTGGAATTCGGTGTTTTTTTCCGATGAGACAAGGATTTGTTTGGTACAAGATAGCCATCGAATACGTGTGTGGCGGGATCCAACGAGAGTTGCTCAGCTTGCCCATGCTCGCCCCGTGCCGCCCTTCAGAGAAGGAAGTGCTATGTTTTGGGCTGGTATCATGTTGAATGATCGCACAGAATTGATTCATGTGGAGGGAACGATGACTGGTGATAGGTATTTCAGAGAGATTCTACATCCTCACGTGAGACTATGGCGCGCAGCTGTATGCAATTCCTTCGTTTTTATGGACGATAACGCCCGACCTAATCGGACCAGAGCTGTAAATGAGTATCTTGAAACTGAAGGGATCAATCGTTTGAACTGGCCTGCCCTATCTCCTGACATGAATCCCATAGAACATGCTTGGGACATGCTTGCCAGGGCAGTGGTAGCACGCAGAAATCCAACCAGGAGTGTACAAGAGCTTGTTCATGCGGCCCAAGAAGAATGGCGAAATATTACTCCACAGAATATCAATAATTTGGTAAACAGCATGGGCAGGCGACTTCAAGCTTGTATAAATTCCAGAGGTGGAAATACTCTTTATCAAAAGTTCTCATGCAGGTTCTCACTTAATCTTTCCTTCAAAAAGAATCAATTTTTATTTAATTTATTTAATTTCATTTCTAATAATACTTTTTATGTTTAAAGCAAGTTTATTATTGGATAATAAAATTTTTTGACAAATATACAGGTTTTTTTATTGAAACTAATTATTTGATTAATCTCTGATCCATTTATAATGAACAAATTTTTTCTTTCGGAGATTTAGGGTGATGCAAAACTTTTGAATCTATGTGTATTTATAGATATCGCAGAATAGGACCAATGATATAGACATCGCAGAATAATAATTATTCCAACGCTTTATAAGTTTTGAAAAATATTTTTCAAAGACACTGACCGTTCAACTAAGAAAAAACAACTACTTCCCGGGCTATAGGCCCAGCGGATATTGGATTACACTTCAAAGTCAAACGGGGCTGGCATATCTACAAGATATTTAAACCAACCATTCTGGTATGCAATTAGAAGGGAATCATTATTCTGCAATATCTATTGGTAACGAGCTTTATTAAATACGACAATATTACAGAAATTTGTAATAATATTATTATGTACTTTATAAATATTTAGTTTATAATTGGAACATAGCAACATTGACATTATTAAGCGAGTTTTCCTAGTTTACCACCTCATTCCTACTATCAACAAGTGACTCTGGTCATCACAATTGATCCACCGCAGTATGGAGGAATATAAAACCATTAATGTATGTTGATTGTTCAGTTTTCCATCTTGACTCTAACATAGGATTTCGGACTAAGTTAATGTTTATCATAATATTGTTAACTACAATAACAATAATTTAAAATCAAAAACTAAACAAGTACTTCCATAAAGATCCTTTGGAAAACATATAGAGGGGGTTACAAGAGAAGAGATCCAGAGTCAAACCAGAAGAGGGATTCTTCCAGAAGAGACCTTATTTTTTTATTTGTAAATAATATTTTAAGCTAAATCCATTATTTAATTTCCAGTAGGTAGTTTGTATGGATAGTGTAGAGTACTTTAGAAAATATTAAGGCTTGGCAACTGGTAGGATTCAACTGAGACTGAAATTAGTTAGACCAAATAAACCATTTTAGGAACGATCAGATACTGAATGGAAGTTTGCTAGAAGTCGACTTTGGGTGAATTACTTTGATTCTGGTGATACCCTTCCTCCCCCATTTAATATAATGCCTAGTCCAAAAATTTTACTTAAAAATTTTGGAAGCTCTAAAGGAGGAAAAAATACCAAAAGTTTCAAGGTACGTATAAATATTGCAGTTTGTTTTATTCTACCATTCACAAACAGTACAGGAAAACTAAAATAATAATGTTAGTTAAGGGGATTTGGCTGGATAATCTGTTCAAAGTTAACAAAAAGTCATGTAAAATGAAAGTTATGTAAAAAACACTAAGACAGCAAAAGAGATAGAGCACCTAATACTAAAGCTAAAAGTAGAGTATATCTTTATTTAGCAAAAAAAGCTAATTACATACATTAATATTACAATATATACATTACTATGTAAGGTTCTTGAGAACAAAACGGAAAAAGAAAAAAAGAAGAAAAATCGTGAACGCTTCCCACAGCACGAAATACATAACAACAAAAAGCAATTCCAAGTCATTTTTCGTCTCCCAAATAATCGCATATTCGTCTATCAAATAAAGTAACCGTATTTACGTTCTTAGCTTCGTCGGGCAAGGTATTATAAAGGCGAACTCCTTCAGAAAATAGTGAGCCCTGCAAAAAGGTTTTATTTACAAACTGAACATTTAAATCGGTTTTTGACCGTAACATTCGCGAGTGAATTTCAAATCTGGTGGCAACCATTTTCCATAAATATTCTGGAACTTTCTTGTGAACAATCTTGTAAACAAATAACATATTCGCCCTCCTAATACCTTGCTCAACTGATAACCACTTCAGCTGTTCAATCATCACATTTATAGCAGTGTACCTGCTGCAGCCTAAAACTATTCGCATACATTTATTTTGCAGTATTTGTAATCTACCTATTTGCTCCTTGGGACATGCAAGCAGAAGAGATATACAATAGGTAAAGTGGGGGTATATAATTGTATTGTAAATCAGCATTTTTGACCACTGTGATAAATTTAAAGAAATACGTTTAAAAAACCCAATTTTTTTCCCTAATTTTTTACACAAGTATTCTGCGTGATTGGCAAAAGTCAATTGAGCATCCAAAATAACGCCCAGATATTTAATTTCATTCACACACTCTATCGAAATTCTGTTTATACTAATTTCAAAATTATTAGCTAAGTATTTTGCACAGTTAGTTTTAGTGCCAAATAACATGTATTTAGTTTTATCTACATTAAGTTTCAATTTGTTTGCACATAACCAGTCATACAAAAGGCTCAGTTCGACATTCATGGTGTCAGATATTATTTTATAGTTACCTCCAGATACAGATATCACTGTATCATCAGCTTTTAACGATAGGATACCTATCGTTGCTTTTTCGCAACGGTCGAACAAAATATTTCTCTTTTTTCAAGACCACTGGTCTGTGAGTGCTGTGAAGGAGTGGAATAAAAACCACTCCAGTGAGCATGAGATTTTTTCAATTTGTAGTATAATCTGGAATAGTTGAGGCCCCGTAATACTCTAAATATCAACTAGTAGTAACCAGTATTTAGTCTGTGGTAGTAACCGAGTACTTAATCGAGTATACTGATAACGTAATTCAGCTCTGGGACATCTCAACAATTTTATCGTTTAAATAACAAACCTTATATTACAAATTTATGCTCAAGTAATTTATAGGATATGATTTAATTGCCTGGAATAAATTCATGATACGAAAAAAACTTCTGAAACAATTTAAGGTTTTTAAGATTCATTACACGATATATACATGTAATCCATATTTTGTCATCAGTGTTGGCGTAATGAAGTGATTGATGCAAACAGGGGTCAATAGGCATCTCATTTGAAAGGTCTCCAAATCGTCTTACCAGCGATGTAATTTATCGTGTTAATGATCTGTTTGAAAACCACTTCATTAAGATCATTAAGATTGCATTCGCCTACAACCCCTTATACCGTGCTACAAAAAGGCTTTTTATGTAATCAAAAGTATACCAATTTCAATCAATTAATTTGTCATTGCTAAGAAGTGTTGAGTAGAATCGGTGAAAAAGTCCAGATGAATAAAAGTAAGCCTCAGGACGTTGGTACATACAGAATTCTTAAAAAACTGTTCTCTGGTACATTGCCATAATTCTCACAAACCCGCCACATTTTATAGAAATTCTTCACCTCCACAATATTTTGTGTTCACACGTTCGTTATCTAATAAGTGAATCACGTAAACAAAAATTTGTTTAATTTGCAAGTTCTTCAATTTGAATCGAAAGTACATAATGTGTTTTTGCGTATCACCTCACAATGCGTAATCATTTACACCAATTGCCAAACAAGAAGAAGTAACATCCCTACAAAGTACGTTCGAAAGCGACTTGGATAAAAGAATCGAATTCTGCGAGGCCATTCTGGACCGATGGGCGTCGACCCAGCTGTGTATGGGAACTGTTTGATCATTACAGTACATTACAGTTGATTATACATTACAAGTACGTTAGTACTTGGATGGGTGACCACTGGGGAAACACTTTGGACTACTGAGATGCACTTTAGACCACTGTCATTGTCTCCTCAATTGCCCTCCGAATCTCCTAAATCTCCTGAGAATTCTCGAAATTTCACTTCGAAGACGTCTTAAAAAAAAATAAGCCACGTCCACTGATGGAAACTCCGATTTCACTGCTGTCACTCGTCGAATTTCTCGACTCTTCCCATTTCCGAAACATTGTTTCATCTAAAAACTCATCCAAAAATCTCTCCTCAAGGAAACTTGAGAAACTCCTTGCAACAACCAAAGAAGCCGTCCTAAACTCACTATCGAACAGTCTTCCTACTAGCAAACACACCTACGCCCAAGCAGCAAAGTCTCCTGCATCTTCAAATCACTCATCTCCTCCCAGGACTCCTCCATCAGCGGAGAATCTCACCTCAGCCAAATCGAAGAAAAACTCTCAGTTCAGACTTCTTCGTGAAAATCTTCTCGTCCCCAAAATGCATCTACCCCACTCCAAACCTCAAATATAAGAAACCTCCCACCTAAATTCTGCTCTCAGAAGGAAAGTTTCATCCTTCTGAACAGAAATGAAATTCTGCGAAGCTTAAAGCCAATCCAAACTGTATAGCCCTCCTCAAAATTCCGAGGAACATTTGCCCTAAATATCTACAATCCAAAATTCAAAATGCAATTGGAGATAACAAAGTGATATGCATTCCCAAACTTCTGCTCCCAAATAACTCACTTATTCGAAGAACAACCCTCCAAACCTCTCTTTTGTCATCACCATAGTTGACAAAACCATTTACAACGAACAAATCTTTGATCTCAAAGATCTTCAAATAAACTTCCAAAAATGCTGGAGAATCGTCTTAAAAGCGACGAATACTCCAACCACCCTAATCAAAGTCATCACAAACTCTGAATCCCAGCTTCAACAATTAAGCTCTCTTCAAAGGCCTCAATCATCTTTGCGAAATTTCTAACGCAAATCCACTTCCAACCGTCCCAAAATATTGTATTCGATGTACAAAACTAGGCTATTGTACAACCGAATGTGAAGCCAAGCTTTACATATGTCCTTCCTGTGGTAGTCACGACCAAAAATCCGACAAATGTGACAAACTCAATAAGCCTTCATGCACTAAGTGTGGCGGCGACCACCCTACATATCATCCGGAATGTCCGAAAAGACAAATTCCAGCCTCAAATCCCGAGGTAACCGCTCCCATCACACTTCCAAAGCCTCCAATGCCATTTGATTTGCCATCGGAAGATCAAAAAAAATTTCGTGATAACTTGCGTTATCTTGATGAATGCAGTCCCTTTCGCCCGTATGATGGTAATCGAGAAGCTTCGTCACTTGATACCGTTCTACTACAACTACAACTGCTGTGTCCAAGGACAGGGCAACAAGGTATACTTCAATTTCCCGCCAATCTCTTAACCTCGGACACTAAAATCATCTTTCCTACACCAAACACGTGCTGAAACTGCGGAACCCTCTCGAAAAGTGTACCGAAAAACCGGACGAAAGGTGCATAGAAAGCAACCATGGTCCACGACACCGCGAGGGGTTCCAGCGTGCAAAGCGCAACCACAATCACTAACACACACGCGCCGGAAGCCGGAAGAAAAGTGCATGGAAAGCAACCGGACACCAAGATAAGCAACCGCCGCGAGGCACAACACAACCGCACTTCTTAGTGCATACTCGAAACAAGTATTCACTACTCGTAACAAGTGTTCACTCACTTATCGAGTATACTATTCTGATCACTAGTTTCTATTTAACCTGTATTTTCTCGGTTTCAGGGGGTAGAAAATAAGAGTTTTTAAAAATTTTCCTAGATTTTCCGAACGATTATTTTTGAACGTCATAGAGTCGGGACCGATCTCCTGTGATTCTACCATCAAATGTAACATACGGCGTACAGTTTCATATCACGGTTTCAGGGGGGGGAAAAATAAAATGTTCAGTTTTCCACTGCGCTTTTCTGCATAAGAGAAAATGAACGCCATAGTGCTGGAACCGATGGTGGCATGATAAACTATAGTCTTGAATGGGTTTGCTGCTGTTTCAAATCGCGACACTTTTTCCCCATGGGCTCATAGTCTATTTTCCTTTCTTATCCGGGATGCGGATGCAGGTTTTCTGTGTTTTTCTTCCTGTATCTTAATATTCGCAACGCTCGGAACAGCGATACATTGCGGTAATTAACCAAATGACCATCCTTTAGGTGTACAGCGACAGCTGTCCCTACCGCGACCATCAAACCATGCCTTTAAATTCAGTCAATTAAGCCCTGAAGAGGACTAACTCTCCTATAACAGGGTAAACGCAGAAATAGACCGACGTTAAATAACAGAATAAAAAAAACAGGGTGAAATCAAAATCTTCGCTTAACTTGCTTTATCCGATTATGGATAATTTAAATTTCACTTCAATTGAAATCATGCTCGAACAACAAAAAAAGTGTCTTCTTCAGTCCAGGATTATGCTCTCCGAGCTGTAGGACGAAGAATATATACTTTGTACTGATGAAGCGCAAATAAGCCAATACTGGTCTATGGGTGATGTTGTTAGATAGGTATATCAACGCCGTTCAACTTAAAAGTGATCTGTCAAACGTTGACTGGGATATCATTTATTCTTACAGTGATGTAGACGACATGCTTTCGTTCCTTAACAACAGCTTATTATCAATTTTCAATCAGCATGCCCCTTATCGTACTTTCAGAGCGACCAAGCCTCCAAAACCGTGGATAACTCATAACATAAAACAAATGCTAGAACTTAAGAACAAAGCCCAATCTCGGTATAAGAGACTGAAAACACCCGGGTCTTGGAATCACTACAAAGAATTACGGAATTATGTAAGTGGTGCAATTCGCCGTGAAAAAGCTGCTTATCTCAAATACATTCTGAGACACAAAAATTCCAGTGCTACGTGGAAATCGCTTAGATCTCTGGAAGTTCTTCGAGATGAAACGTCTCCAGTCATACCAACACATCTTAGAGATTTGAACTTGATGAATAAACATTTCACTAACGTGCCGATTTTAGAAAGAACTCAGAGTCAACTAGACCTAATTGAAACGTATACTATTCCAAAACATGAATTTCATTCCACATTCCATACTGTAGAGCCAGAGGTCGTGAAAACATACGTAAATAAAATCAAAAGCAATGCTATAGGCTCTGATGAAATTTCTCTCAACATGCTGCATCTGGTAGTACCCCATTTACTTCATATTCAATTTTGCCATTACATCCTCTACCTTTCCCTCACTGTGGAAGCACGCAAGAGTACGTCCCCTCTCAAAGCCTAATGATCCCGTGGAATATCCCGATTTGAGACCCGTCAGTATTCTGCCTACTTTATCAAAAGCTTTCGAAATGGCTCTTAAAGACCAGATAACAAACTTTTCCAGTGAAAAGAATTTGATAACGGATGTGCAATCGGGCTTTCGCGCCCAATATAGCACTACCACAGCATTGAGTTTAATAACTGATGACATATTTAAATCCTTGAATGAAGGAAACTCCACCTGCCTCATTCTACTTGATTATAGTAAGGCTTTCGACACACTTGATCCATGGATTTTATGTAAGAAACTCCGATGTTTTGGCTTCTCAGATACAGCTATATTGTTACTGAGCAGTTATTTATCTAATCGGACACAACACATCGCTCTAGATGCAAATGAATCAAATTTCCTCACAAAACCTTTCGGAGTCCCACAAGGTTCCATCCTAGGACCACTTCTCTTTAGACTGTACATTTGCGACTTCTATAAATACATCAAGTTGGGTAACATACACCATTATGCCGATGATACACAACTTTATAGCTCGTTTAAATATCATGAGGCAAGTCTCGCCGAATCCGATATAAATAGGAATCTTCAAGTACTGTTCTACGTGTCTTGTGCCCACAACTTCAAACTTAATCCGAAAAAATCTCAAGTAATGCCTTTTGGTCCTAAAGATAAAAGAACTGAAGTGACTGCCTCTCTTTCTCTACGAATCAATGATGACATTATTCCATTCGTGAAAGAAGCTAAAAATTTGGGTCTCTGGTTAGACACTGATTTGAGGTATTCCAAACATATCAGTCATCTATGCAAAACTTCCTTCAATGTTTTGAGACAACTCTACCCTAATAGGGACTTATTATCGAGAAATATGAAGTTAAGTCTTTGCAAATCCCTCTTCTTCTCTAGATTGTCTTATTGTGACAGTATTTATGGGCCTGCCATCCTACAAACTGATGCTTTGCGACTGCAAAAAATTCAAAACAACTGCATTCGATTTTCTGATGGTATCCGCAAGTATGATCACATTAGTGCGTCCTTTAAGGACTCGGGATGGCTGAAATTGAATTATTTGAGAGAAATGCACTCGCTCACCCTCACTCATAAAATTTTATTAACTGGTAATCCGCCTTAACTACGGAAGAAACTAGTTCTGCTATCGCAAAAAAAATCCTCACGGAATAAACACACACTACTAATTCCAAGGCATACTAAGACAATCCTTACACGAAGCTTCTCCTATAATGCTGCGAAACTATATAATTCCATCCCTGTGGAGTTCAAGGAACTTACCCTGAAGAATTGCAAAAAACGTTTAAAGGATCTGCTTTTGGAAAGGCAACAGTGACAACGTACCACAACCCGATTTTGCTATTTGTTTCTTCTTTGGTTATGATATATATTAATGTGTTTGTTGAGTTATAATATTATGTGTATATTTTACCGGTTAGGTTTAAAAGCATCTCATTTCAGCTGAACCTCGCCTTTTCATTATCAGTATTTCGCTTATTTTATTTTATTATGTAAGTAAATAATGAATAAAGACATATTATTATTATTAATATAATGTCTGTCGGGGCATATAGCACGAGAAGTAGTTTTTTCTCCTTAGCTACATGGGCATAGTATTTCGGAAAATATTCCTTAAAAACTTTGTAAGGCGTTATAACAGTATTAAATCTATTATCTTTGATATTTATTACTGAAAATTGTTATTTCCAGGCAAAATCCAGAGAAATGGTTCGTGAAAAGCACGAAATAGTGATGAAATTATTAGTAAGAAGATACGTAACGGCCGAACAGAGGAAAAGAGACGATTACGGTATTACTGAAGATGATGTAATGGAAATAAGACAAGACATTTCTAGTTTAAGATACGAACTGATAGATATTTTGAGGAAAAATGGAATGGAAACTCCGAAAATTAACTTTGAAGACACACAACGTTAGTTTACGTTTATTTTCTAAATTGAAAGTTTATTTTTAAATTTAAAAGATTCTCGTGCACAAAAATAGGAACGTTCACAGATTTAACCACATTCTAATTCTTATGTTTCTCGACGTCTTAAGTACTTAAACGTCATATTTCTCGCCTTTCTCTCTTGGTAGTACGGAGAAGATTCTCCAAAATGGTACTGTCAATCATTCGTTTTTATTTTTCAGTAGCCGGAAAGAAAGGAAAAATGATGGAAAGACGACTAATGAAAGATTTTCACATAGGTATAGTTGAAGGTATTGTCCAGGAAATGAAAATGGACCCAATGGAAACCAAAAACGTTTTTGGGCATATTGCAAAAGTTATAGGTCGTAGAGCAACTTTCAAGTCAACCAAAAAAGATTGGAACGCTCTAGTGAGGAAGAAAACAGTAAATAGTGACCCTATAGGTACTGCTCAAGAATTAGAGAGCACTAGAGTTAAAAGACAAAGTTTAAGAAGACATATTTTGAGCAACAATGTCTTGGACGACGAAAAGTTATTAGGTAAGTCAACATTATAGGTGGATAAAACGGAAGAAGGAATTGAAATAAACTTAACTAAATTTAACATTTATTTTAAGAATACAATCCTAATTTAACGGAGATTCCCAAAACTGCAAGAGTTGCTTACGCTAAATTCATGAATAAGAAAATTCAGGTGGAATACAATTCGGAGACTGAAAAAATTCCTGATGATCAAGAAACTCCAGCAAACACGTCTATGAAACGAAAACAGTCTGTTACATTCCAAGGTACGAATCGTATAAAACTTAAAAACCCAATTTTGACTAATAGAGAGATATCACAGGCGGTATTGCCATAAAACGTCATTAGCGTAAAACGGCATTGATGCAAAAGCAGAAGTTCCGTCACATTCTTCTTTTTTAAAATCTTACGTTGGTGAAAATTTGAGATTTGATTTCCATCACATACATGCCACTATTAAACTGCCAGCGATGACGATTGCATGGGAGGGGAAATCGGGAACTCACTCAGTTCATTATACTTTGAGATATTGAAACTCAAAATCAATTTGATGATTTCCACTAACACTTGGAGATAGACATTGTAAGTCGGTTTACAACCAAATGTACCAATAGTCAAGCCTAATGTTGCCACGACACGGGACGAGGCAAGAGAAAGTATTCTCTAGTCCCGTTTTGTCAGACGAGATAAAATGGATCTCTCGACTCGTCTCGCTTCTCTCATGATTCACGCCAAACACAAAGCAAATTTTTAACGCGCTTAGGTTAGGTTCTATCATATTTGATATAAGTTGAGTGCAAACTATGTCAAATATTACAATTACTTTGCTTGGTATATCCTACTACAGGATAGCTCATTAGTGCGACAAATGTTTACCAATGAAGATAGTGGAAAACTTTAGACAGAGTTTATTTAGGGTTGAGAGGTACCTCTTATGAAATTATTTCTGTCTGTACAGGGTGCTCCAAAAAACCAGCACGTTAAGAAATTTCCATTTTTTAAATTGTCAATTCTACAAGAAGCTATAATTATTTTCAATCAAATGCATTATTATTCTATAGTTAATAGTTATATCTCCTGCTTTCGAGTTACATTCGGTTCAGACAAGTTATCGATTTATTTTGTAATATATCTTGATGAAAATGGAAGATATAGACATATAGGTAATAGATAACGGTGGTGAATATTACCTATTACATAAGCGTTATATATATGTATTATATTTATTAACACTATTATGTACAACGTATAATATCTGACTCGTTGACAGATCTCTAAAATATATTGAATTTATAAACGTCAAGAATATCAATTATCTTCACTACTTTCACTCACTAATTTGTTATTGATTCTAAACTATCTGCTACCATTTTTTCAGTAGGCATGTATTTAATTTCAACTAAGTTTTTCTCAATTACTTCCCTCACAAAATGGTACTTAGTGTCTAT
>CAJUYI010001001.1:0-75732 GCA_910591695.1 Galerucella pusilla | reverse complement strand
AATAAAATCCAATCATTCTCCAGAAATCTGAGAAATTGATCACACCGGTGAAAACCGGACTTTTTTTTTAAATAAATAAATAAACAAATCAATTTTTTATCAAAACGCAGGGAAGATATTTAAAAAAAAATTCTGAGATCATTCAAGACCTCCTGAGGTTGCATTATAAAAAAAATTAGGATAAAAGACTAAAAAAAAAAAAGAAAAAAATCAATGAAATAGTCCCAAAATCTTGTGGAAAAAACCTGCTGCAAGTCATATGGAATGATAGCTATGGGTATTCCCATAGCGATGAACTCTGATTCATCGGGAAATGTCAATTTTTTGCCAAGTTATGGAATAATTCATCCGCCCGCTTACAAGCTAATGCATAGACAGCAGAATTCCCACAGGCAGAGCATCAGCAGCTGAAATCGCGTTAAGTTTTTTCACGTTTAAAAACACCTGCCGTGACCTTCAAATTGATCCCAAAGTGAAGTCTTCAGCGACTTTTCAGGAGCTTTCGATATTTTCAGGTGTTCAGTTACTGGACTTTACACTATTTTGAATCTTTTGTGCTATCTCACAAGTTCCCCAGTCTGGAATTAGGTATAGTTGACGCAATAGGGTATTTGACAATTTTTTTTTAATACCATTAGAAGATTGTCTGACCTCAGTTAAGTACTCCAATTTTTTTTACTAAGCGAGAAAGTTGCCAATCCAACTTTAAAAATTTTTTATTTAAATAGCGCGCCAAAACGAAATGATTTTTTATGACGTCAGTGGTCTTGTCGCTCCGCCTACCGCATCCCGAGCGACTTGACCCTGACCAGCCGAATCCAAACCTGCGGCCGCCCACCTGTGCTAGCCTATAAGTAACAAGCAAGCAACGAGACCGCTGACGTCACAATGAACTCACATATTTTCCCGCGCTGAGTAAATATTTGAAAATTACCATTTTTGTTAATAAAAAATCACTGGTTCAATTTATTTGTGTGAAATATTGATTTCTGGCATAATAGTACCACAAAGTACCTGCTCCGACAATTTTTTAATTTTTTCCGCTCATAGGAAAAACCCTATTCTTATAGTGCAGCTATCTAATCGTATATCCCGTTTAAGTTTAAGCATCAACCCCACTAAAATCATCTTGATAGCCTTCACTAAGAAAAGAAAACTCAACCTCAAAACCATAAAACTTGATGGGAACGAGATTGAATGGAGACAAGAAGTCAATTATCGGTTTAACTCTAGACAGTAAACCCCTTTGGAACAAACACGAGAAGAAGATTACATACAAGGCAAAAATGGTTCTAATGGTGTGCAGAAATCTGACAGGAATAAACTGGTGTTGTAAAACCCAAAAGTCCTAAGCTGGATGTACACTGCCATAGTGAGACCAATCATCACTTATGGAGCAATTGCGTGGAATAGTAGAACTATACAAACGACAAAATTCAAAGACTAGCCTGTATATGCATTACAGGAGCAATGAAAACATGCCCAACGGTAGCCATGGAAGTAATTCTCAACCTCACCCCTCTACATATGGTGGTGGAAAGCGTTGCAGAAAGAACAAGATACAGAATAAGTAGAGAGGGAATCATTAAAAAAAACCCACCTCCTCACTTCTTAGAAATCAGACAACCTGGGACATGTCACAAGACGGTATGATGAAAAAGTATAACTTTTCAAAGAAATTTGTTAAGGAATTGAGCAACAAGGAGGAATGGGATCCAAATACCATTACCAGACCTGGAAAGAATGCCATTCAATGGTACACAGACGGCTCAAAAGCAATAGAAGGAGCTGGGATAGGAGTGTTCGGGCCAAGAAACAAACACTCTGAAAGCTTGGGAAAAACCCCAAGTATGTTTCAAGCGGAAATCCACGCCATAAGAAAGTGCGCCCAGTTCAATATTGATAAAGGATACAGAAGACAAAGGATTAACATAATGACGGATAGTCAAGCAGCCATTAAAGCACTGAGCTCTTGTGTAATCAGTTCCAAAATGGTGTGGGAATGTCTAGACGAACTCAATGAACTAGGCGAGAACAATATAGTCACCTTACTATGGATTCCAGGACACACTGGAATAGAAGGAAATGAAATAGCAGATAAACTGGCAAAGAGGGGGACTGAAATACTTTTCTGGGGGCCTGAACCCTTTTGCGGAATCAGCACCAATGTAATATTGGAAGAAATAAGTAAAGCCGAGAAAAAGAGAAGATCTGACCATTGGAAAGATCTAGTAGGGCTTATACAATCAAAGACTCTTCTGGATGACTACAACCTGTTAAGATCAAATGAATGCATAAGTCAAAGTAAAACTGCGCTAAGGGTTTCAACAGGGATCCTAACTGGACATTGTCGCCTGAATGGACACCTGAAAAAGCTCAAAATAGTGGAGGAAGAATGCAGATTTTGTGGAATGTAAGACGAAACCTCCATCCACATATTTTCTAACTGCACAGCACTCCAGAATCCTAGAGCACAGCAACTAGGAGATTACTGGATAGAAGAGGAACATTTGCCTAAGTTGAAGCCTGCAGACATCCTAAAATTCCTCCGGGAAATAGGACTAAAGGAACTACTAGTTTCTGAGACTCTCCTCAGAAACTGAGTAGAAGTAAGGGGGCACAATAGATCTTTTAGGTCTCAGTGAATGTCACCCCAAAACACACACATACATACATCCCGTTTAAGTTATGTTGCGGAGCTAAACTCTAAAAGGTATTAATATTATTTTTGTCTACTATCCAAACATGATTCTATATTTAATTTGATGTTACGAATTTGTTGAAAGGGCGTTCGGTTTAAACGGGATAAAAGACGTGAGCTGAGCCCTTTTTGTATCCCAAAAACCATAAACAAAACCATATGAAAAAATAACAAAGAAAAAATAAATTGTATAACAATTATTTGAAAATATCGCATATCGCATATCCACTATTCTTCTGCTTTCCATGACTGTTTGACGTTTATCAATAGTTTTCAATTTGAATCCCAATTTTTTCATCCAGTTTTCAATAGTTTTCTTACAGCAATTTACATTATGGCCGGCATTTATCAATTTATTTTTTATTATTTCAACCGTGGGTAACTCATTACCTTTGTATGGTGGTTTTTAATAATTTGATCAGAGACACATTTAAAGGTTTGACCAATCCTTTATCACATCGCTTAATCTTGCGTTCATAAGGCCAATTCTTAGCTATTTTACATATAGTTGACATGGGAGCTTCTGTTAAATCACATACTGCTTGCATTAATTCAGTTTCTTCATCGAATCCAAACTTTTCTCGTAGATTCTTATACACATTGAAATACATTTTCTATGCTTCCAAATTTAAATGTCGTCGAATCTGATTTTAACTACTTACACTATTATAATATTAAAATAATTTATCGTCAAACAAACATTATAAATTGAAATATTGACTGGACTATGACGGTATCGTATCGTATTACAGTCAAACAAAAAGCCGGCAACTTTCAGATCGCCTTAAAAGAATTGCGTCAATTATAGCTAAAGATTATAAAAAAATTAGAAATAAGTGTGACCGATAAATTTCAATATCTTTAATGGTTTTCTGTAAGGGTGACTAGGGCGTATAGGACGGCATCTTTTGAGGCACTGGCAGTCATCGCTGGGATCCCCCCGATGGACCTAATGGTAGAAGAGCGTCAGAGACTATTTCGGGTGGGTAAGGTGACGGATGAAATCAGACGTGCAGAGAAGGAAGCTACCAGGGGGAAAAATGGATACGGAAATGAGCGGAGCTAGAAAGCGTTGCTCAATGGACAAAGAGTCTCATAGCTGACCTGGGGGTATGGCTGAATTGCAGCCTTAAGAAGATCGATACATTAACAGGTTTTAGCACTGTAACTGAAACTTACCGGAGCCCACGGAAAGCTAACAGGGAGGCCTATCAAGCGGATAGATTACATGGTTAGCTAGTAAGGTGGGAACATGACTTGATGACTCGTGCTGTTTGTATTACATGTATAATTTAAAAAAAGTTTGTTCCATCATTAAAGAAAAGCCAGATAATAAGACAGAGGGTTTTTATTATAATCATTTTCCTGACGTGTTACGGAGTATAACAGTTTTGAAATGTTTTGAAATCCAAAGGGTGAGAGAGACGGTGAGAAATACTATGTAGATCTAGACCTAGCTGCGGAACAATTCCAAGAAGCTATTGTGTCTACATTCAATCGCAACTGCCCCGAAACTACAAGGAGAACCAACAGGAATGTGCCCTGGTGGAATAATGACCTTGCAGTTTCGAGGGCGGAAGTACGAAAGCTCTTCAATAGGGCAAGCGCAGACGGAGAGTGGACCGAATATAGGAAAACTCTGACGTTATATAACAAGACTCTGAGGATCGCTAAGAGAGACTCATGGAGGAAGCACTGTGGAGAGGTAGAACAGACCTCCGAATGTGCTAAACTCGATAAGATACTCTTCAAGGATCCTCAAAGGACAATTAACTCATTAGAGACAAGAGATCGGAGATATACACAAAACGGGAAGGAAACTCTGGTAGAAATTCTCGAAGTACATTTTCCAGAATGCAAAATAAGCGATAAACCATTGGATACAGAACAACATATGGTCTCAAAGACTCCAAACCGGAGTAACGAGGAAAGTGGGAAAGTATCTAGAGAAGTGATAAATCAAAGCAAAATAAAATGGGCAATAGACTCATTTGAACCATATAAATCACCGGGACCGGACGGGATTTATCCAATTATGCTGCAAAAGGCAAACGGCATTATATTCAGCAGACTGTGTACGATTCTTAGAGGACTAGGGTACATACCAAAGGTCTGGAGAAATGTTAGGGTTGTCTTTATTCCTAAACCTGGTAAAACAGGTGACAATAAAGCAAAGTCCTTGAGACCCATAAGTCTGATGTCATTTGTACTGAAGACATTCGAAAAACTGGTAGACATGCACATTAGAGGAGGATCATTGGTAGAAAGACCGATCGACCTGGATCAATATGCATACAGACCAGGAGTATCCACAGAGACAGCACTTGACATAGAGGGTGCCTTTGATAACACCTCTCACAAAGTAATCACTAGGGCAATTCGTCAAAAGCAAATTGACGAAACAAGCTGCAGATGGATAGACTGCATGCTGAGAGACCGAACGATCTTTTCAACCTTGATGGGAGAAACATTATCAGCCCGGGTTTAAAGGGGGTGTCCTCAAGGAGGAGTCCTGTCTCCTCTAAAATATGGAACCTTGTAATGGACGGACTGATAAGGAGACTCAAAAAGGAACACCATACTATCTTAGGATATGCGGACGATCTGGTCATCATATCACAAGGCAGATTCAATACTACGGTCAGAGAGCGCATGCAACAGGCTCTGAACATAGTAACAAAATGGACGGTAGAGGTGGGTTTAACTATAAGTCCCACCAAATCAAACATAGTACCCTATACCAAAAGAATGGACCTCGTGAGATTGGGACCACTACTCCTTCAAGGTACGGAGATTCCAATGGTTATGGATGTTAAATATCTCGGGGTGATTATTGACTCGAGATTAACATATACCAAACAAATGGAAAAAGTAGCAACAAGATCGGAAACCACATTATTGATAGCAAGACGAACTTGTGGGAAAACATGGGGGTTGAGTCCGCGAATGATACACTGGATATACAGTGTAGTGGTTAAACCCATAATAACATATGCGTATTTGGTCTGGTGGACAAAGACGACACAAAAGAACGCAATGATGAGACTAGGGAAGGTGCAAAGACTTACTTGTCTCGGTATTGCAGGGTGCATGAGAAGCACGCCAACGGCAGCACTAGAAGCCTCATTCGGCCTTCCCAGAGATTTATGCTATCGTAGAATGTGTCAGAATTAACAAATATATAGGACTGACACTCATAGAATAAACATACTAACTGACAGCCAGGCAGCCCTTGCACCTTTAAACAGCCGCAAGGTAACATCCAGACTGGTAGAAGAATGCCAGAAAGAACTAAATGAACTAGCAGACCCACCCTATTAAAGTAATATTAGTGTGGGTGACGGGACGTAACGGTATTTCTGGAAATGGACAAGATGATGAACTCGCGAGAAGAGGTTCAGCAACAGCATATGTTGGACCAGAACCAGCTCTTGGGACCACATAGAAGGTAGTCCGAGGGCAAATACAAAAATGGGTACAAAGTCAACATAGACTTCAGTGGGGAACACTCCAAAGCAGGTACACAGTAAAACCTTCATAGGTGACACATGTGTAAAACGAGCCGAAGAACTACTGAATATCAGTAGGAATAAGCTAAGAATTATTACAGGTTATCTAACGGGTCATACCCCGGTAAAAGATCACCTGCATAAAATAGGGTTATATAACGGGGACCTCAGCTGCAGACTTTGTGGCATGGAGACCGAGACCGTAACCCATATCTTATCTGACTGTGAGGCACTGAACTCAAGGAGACAAACAATCTTTGGAGAAGCCTAAGTGCCACCTGAAGTATATGGCACACATCCAATGAACCTATATCGTCTACTCGAAGGTACGGGGATAACTGGATGGGTGGACTAAATGTGGGAGTAGAGTAAGCCAATAGGCTGCAGTGCTCCCGGCATCAGAACGGCTTCCAAAACACACAAAAAAAAAAGAGCGGGCTTGGTTATAGTATATTCAACTTAATAGGATGCCGGGAGCATCAGAACGGCTTTAAAAACACACAAAAAACATGTTCAACACTGCTTGACTGTAATTATCGCATCAAACGCGTTCCACTACAGTGTTGGGTCGTCGCCCCATAACAGGCAGTCAATATAAATAATAACACATAAAATAATTTAAATTTCTTTAATTTCATATTCCATTATAACACCTAATCATATACCTATAAAAAATCAGTCACAAAATAAAACTTTTTGTTTTTACAACTTATAATTTATTTTTGTTCATAATAATCATCAAAAACGCCGTGAATTTCTTGAATCATATCACTAGTGGTCATACTTCTTCCGAACTTGGCGAAAGCTCTGGAATTACATTCTCTGGTTAGTCGTGCGGCTGCGTAACATGCTACAGCCGATTGTTCTCCTTTAAGAACAGCCCAATGGAGAAAAGTTGCGAGTGATCCACCTAAAAATAAAAGTTCGGTTTGAAAATATTCAAGTACCTAAATGAAAATTAATGCAAACAAAATTATTATTTACCTAAAAGGTCTCCTTGACCACCACAACGTCTTGCTGAGCCTCCTCCAGATACTTTAATTATTTTTCCATCAGAAATTATTTCATCTTCGCGATCCTTACATAAAATTGTTATGTTGGGTCCCAATTTTTTCAAATAACTCTCTGATCTTTCCAGTTTTGTTCCATCTCCACATTTTCCTAAAAGTCTATTAAATTCCATGACATTTGGCGTCAATACAACCGGAGCTGGATAGTCTATCAATAATTCAGGTTTCAAGGCAATCAAAAACAATCCATCAGCATCAATCACCTGAAAAAGAGAATCTGTTCATTTGTAATCTTATTTCTATTTACAAAATAATGACCATTGGTTTCTTCTTGCTCCTACACGCTTCTATGACTCTTTCTATTAAGTTAAAAGTACAATTATTTCTACCTAATCCTGGTCCAATGAGCACTACGTGTAGTCTTTCTAACCATGGTTCAATTTCATCCATTGAGGCATCCAGTAGTGGTAAAACAATAAGTTCTGGACTAAAGGATTTAATTATGGGGGCAGCTTCCATTTTACTGAATACATAAGCTAAATCAGCACCAACTTTCAAGGAACTGATTGAAGAAAAATATGGGGCACCTGAAAATAAAATTATATATAAGTGAAACTGATGTTCTAGGCAACTCATTATACACACACTTATTGTTGTTGGCCTACCCTTCATTTGTTCACAATTACTTAATCATTAGTATTCGAGTAGTATAATAATTATTGATGAATAAAAATTTCAATTTACTTGTCTTCACTTACCTGTATATTCAATACTTCCACCAAAAATTCCAATTCTACCCGCTTGTCCTTTGTGTAAATCTTGAGTAAGAGGTGGAGCTAATTTGGATGAGAGCTCCAACATTTTTTTCTCGGCTGCTTCGCATATTGTTCTACTCATATTTCTAGCACTTATTAACGACAACGATTCCAGACTACTAACATTAGTTAACAATTTTGACAATATTGTTAAGGTCACCATAACACCGATTTGTGATGACAACCAAAACGTCATTGTAAATTAAAATTACTTGTGTTCGGCTAAAAGTCACTCCGAAACTAAAAACCATAGAGAAATATAATCTATGCTAAAAACGTGCTAGAAACTATGTAGTTCTAGTTCAGATATCGAGAAGTAGGATAGGTTAGGTGTTAGTGACCCAAACCATAGATTAGATAACCTACTCAACCCAAACCATCCCGTGACGTCACAGATCCTGACTGCTCTAGTGGTGTTACCATGGCCATCTACAACACTAGGTGGCCATGGTGTTACTACCAAATTTCCTAACCAAATAATACACCGAGTGTTGCGTATTCTTTGGTGTTACATTTGACCCATCCCATAGAAATCAAGTGGGCAAGTTCACGTGACGTCGTGTGACAGTCGCCCTGATGAACCTGAGTTCATTAAATCTTGATTTGGTGCTTTCTTAAGAGATTGTTTGGATCGCTGAAAGAATCATTAAATCTATCCCAACAATTGTTTATCCTCAGGGTGCCAATTCTCGGGCCAGGGAACAGCGCTCCCTGAGAGGAGAGATCTTTTGTCCTTGTCACTGAAATGACTGAGTAATCAAACGAAACAATGACAAAAAATGTGTTCTATTGGGGAGCGCTGTTCCCTTGACCGAGAATCAACACCCAGGGAGACTGTCTATAGGGCAGTTTTAGCGAGGATACCGTTGAAGCTTCAGTAACCGGTATCGGTATCATTACGGTATGTAATTGTTATCCCCACTACCAGTAACTGGAAAAGATCGCTAAAACACAAACGGTGGTAAAACGGTTAACACTTAATTTGACATATTTTATATTTGGTTATCTAGGGTTTGTTTTTGTTTTGTTCGTACTTGTTTGTTTCTTGTTGGGAAAATTAAAAAAATGGAATTAAATCTTCAGTTACTTCCAGTAATTTGGGAGCTAATTGTTGAGGAAAATTTATTAAGGATCCACAGAGAATAAGCAAATCAAATGTTCAGCCGACTTCTTTCAAATAAATAACAAGCTAATTTTTGTTTCACAAATATTAGACTACGACCATAGAATAATACTTATAAACTACTACGATACTGTGACACTGACAATAGTTTCATGTTTGTAAACAAAATTTTCAGTAACCGCCAGTAACCTACCTCTTGACTTGTTGAAATGTTTCAGATCAACGGTATCAAACAATGACGTCAGCATATTACGTCACAACACCTTCCCCTATGATACCGTTGGACGCTAAAACAACGCGGTTAGTGTTCGGTTACTGAATCACTTCAACGGTATCCTCGCTAAAACTGCCTTATTGTGTCATTAGTACCAGCTTGTCAGTTGGTGACAAGCGTGTTTGCTAGTTGTAGGTTATCTATGGTCTGTTAGTCCTAGTCGTTACTCTAACGTCTAACGTCTCTAACCTCAATATTTTAGAAGCTGAGGCTGAATAGAAATAAACAATGTATAGTTTTTAAAGATATTGGAAATTCAACAATAATATTTTTAATCACCTCCGTTGGGATTGCAATGGCAGAGCAGTACAAGTATGTATTTTATTTATTGTTCAAGCATTAATACATTTAAGATTCGTTATTGCAGATCTTTGCATCCAATAAAATTCTATAGAGATTATTTGTCACATGAAATACGTCCGGATGGTAGAGAATTCAATAAGTTCCGACCTATTCTTTTGAATGTAGGTACAATTGATACTGCAGACGGATCAGCGATTGCTAAAATAGGCAACACAACCGTTGTGTGTGGCATTAAAGCAGTAAGTCAATATTCTTAACGAGTACAATTTGTATTTTTAGCATTAACACATTTTCCATACTTACTTAGAAGAGTATTTTAGGAACTGTGCAAACCTAAACCAGAGGCGCCAGATCATGGTTTCTTGGTTCCAAATCTAGAATTACCCCCATTATGTTCCTCTAAATTTAGACCTGGGCCACCAAGTGATCAAGCACAAGTTCTTTCACAGTTGATAGCAGACACTATACAAAATTCCAAATGTCTTAATCTGAAGGAGTTGTGTATTTGCCCTGACAAATTGGTATGGTGCCTTTTCGTTGATTTTATATGCCTAGATTTTGATGGATCTGTTATTGATGCATGCCTTGTTAGTTTTGTGGGAGCATTGAAAACAGGTGAGAATATTTTCCTCCACTTTATATTCTCCAAATGTTGTAATTCAATTCTTTTAGCTACTTTACCGTTTATTGATTATGATCCAGCTTTGGATAATATTCAAGTAAATTTAGAATCAAAGAAAGAAATATCTGTGCACAATATACCTGTCTCTACTACGTTTGCAATATTTGACGAGTAAGTAAAGATTATTTTTCATTGTAAGAAAGTGATTAGAGGAAATTACAATTTTAGTAAAATCATCCTGAAAGATCCAACTGTAGAAGAGGAAAATCTATGTTCAGGAATATTGATGGTAGTATTTAAAGATGAAGAATTATGTTGCATCCACAAACCCGGTGGCAGTCCATTAACTCAGGAAGAATTACAACAATGCATTAAAGAATCAAAAGAAAGAGTACCGCTTATTAGAAAATTAATAGATACCGTACTTACAGATTTTAAATAAATTGTTTCATTTGTTATTCTGTGTTTTCATCAACCTAAATTATACAGTTTATTAAACTCACCCATTAAACTTAACACTGCACTTGAAAGGTCTCAGCTTTCCAGAAATATGTATTTACTTTTTATGGTCCACATAATGCACAAAATAAGTTATCAAAATACACTGAAGTTAAAAATTCACAAATTTCAAACGTTTAGTTCTAGTAAATGCACGCAAATTAAATTTTTCATTGCTTTAGAAATAATAATAAATTTTCAAAATGGTGCCGCGAACGCTTCCTTTGAAGTTTGTTCTAGTGGTTGGTTCGGAGCGCTGCATGAGCTTTTAGTTCGAGAATGGGTTTCTGGGACATTTGGGAAGCTTGAAACGTTGGCTTCACTTTTTCTAAGCTCGTAAAATCACTCAAAAGAATCAGCTTAAAACAATTTTGTTGGAATAGACGTACGGAGCAGCCTAAGCAAACAGAGTTCATCCTGATCCTGATTGTGGACGATTTTTATTCACTGCGCATGAGTCGTCCAGTTTGCAACCGTTTGTGACTGCTCTACGAACAGACCTTATGATCCTGACCTTGACTAACGTTCAACAAACCAAAAGTTTTGTTGTTTGTTATTGTGCAACATGTTTATTGTCATTGAATGTCAATTTTTGCTTCTTATAAAGGTGAAATGGTGAATGTAAAGAATTTCATTAGTTGATTGTCAGGAGGCAAACTAGTTCTACTCATATCATACAACTTTTTCTTTCAAAATGTTAGGTTAAAAAAGTACAGTAAAGGGTACAATAAGTACAAATAAATAAATAATCTTATCAGCAATGAGTTGATAACATTTAACGCGGCTCGAATTGAATCGTAATGTATATTATATGCCTATGTGGAATTTTCTGTGATCGTCAACATGAGAAGAAATTTGAAAACTCTATTAAAATATGTTTTAATTTCATCAGTTACAGTAGTGTTTACAGTGTTAATTTATAGGATATTTAAAACTAGAAGTTATCAAATCAATAATCGTGTTTATTTTGGCATTAATAACGGTGCTGAACCAGTGGCTCCAGAGGCAGTAAGTTAAATACATATACCTATTTATATACTCTAAATGTCCATTTACATCTTTTGATGATAATAATAATATTAAGCCATCAATTTTCCATTATATTTAGTGGTTAATTTAAAAAACCATAAGTACCTATATTTGTTGAGCCCTCTAGTTTGACAAAGCTCACAATCATGATATAGGTACTTTTTTAATTTGATTAGGAAACTATAATAAAGTAACTAGGTACCTATTTAGAAAAAGTTTAGTTTCTCAGCTAAAGTTAAGTATAGTAAATAAGAATGTTAAATATGTATGTACTTTATTCAAGTCAATTTTTACTTGTATGAATGTAGGATCAGCAAGAAATTAACTTGAAAAAAACAAAAAAATCTGCAGATTAAATTTACGTACTTAACTTATTCATGAGTAATTGTAAATTCCTTCAATTAACTGTGCTTTAGATTATTATACATGCTTTTTTTGATCTTTACTTTTAGATAGTTTTGGTAGACAATGAAAAGATTGACTGGCATGACTATGAAAGAATAAAAAGGGAAGCTTCAAGATCAGGTAAGTTAAAAGAAACTAGGTATTATTCAGGGTATTATTTGTTAGTTTAAAAAAAGTCAATTACTTTATTATATTCACTTGTTCCAGTGTTTTTTAATTATTTTTAGTTATTGATTAGGTAAATATAATCAGTTTGGATGTACACTTTTTATTAGTTCTAGCTATTTTTTTATGATCCAAATTCATTTTTTGAGACTTCTAGGGAGCTCCTAATTGTCTTAGTTATTTTAATCTGTTTCCAAATAATCTTAGTTGACTTAGTTGACTACCTTACTTTGGTAGATTTTCGTTGATTCCATTGTTTAGGTGAGTTTCCTGAATTCTACCTATTTTCAGTTGCTGTAAGAAGGTTTGAGATCATTTTTGTAAGCTTCAATTGGTTTTCATTAATTTTGGTGGAATTAAAAGTTTATCCAAAATCAAATGCAGAAGCTAAAGCACCTGTTCATCTCTCTTGCTGATTTTTTCCTTTGATTTAAGCATACATAATCAAAGGTAAATGTCTCGGTAAATGTTGACAAGGAAGACAAACACCTGCTTTAACTTCTGCAATAGATTTTGAAAAAAAACTACTGAGCTGCAAGCTTATTTAGGAAATGTTGATAAAACATGTTTGGTGTTACTTTATCTATGTGATACGAATTTTTCTGCTTTGTGATTTTATGTACTGATTAATGTCAACTGCATTGATAAATCATAAGAAAACCTGGATAAAAACTTATAATACTATCCTGAAAACGCAGGTAGTTGATTATTGGAATTTTCTCTTTCTGTTTTGACTACATTTGGCTGAAATACTAGCTACACATTCATCTGCATTTAGTTATATTGAAGCCATTTCATCGATTCTTCGTCATTTAAAATTCAATATTCTGTGCAATTCAATATTATGTGCACCGAATCTCAAGAATGTTTGCAAATACTTGTTTCACCTTATTAAGATTTGTTGCATCCACAGGATATCTGATAATTTCTAGTTTAGATTTTGCTAGATTTATATTTAGTTTGAATATTGAATTGATTACCTATTTCCTTAATTCTTTCTGATAAACCCTTAACTTCAGTGTTGTTAAGTTTCTAAAAAAAATTTTAGTTGATTTATTCTTATTATTTTAATTAACAGTGATCCATTCTCTATATTCCTAATGATTTGTATAAATTCTGTCGGTTAATTATTGTTATTTAAAACTGACCTTAGTAAAGTTCTCTCCTTCATTTCCCAAAAAAAATTAACAAAAATAATAATGAAAATACAAAAGAAATCAACCTACATATTTCAATAAATAATATCAAATATGGGGATACTAAAATTATTTTCTAAAAAAATAATGTACCTAGAAGGAAATAGTATATTGTGCAACAAGTGGAGAAAAGTACTTTTCCCACATGTTGCACACTATACTTTTTTACAACTGCACAAATTTAAAGAATACAATTAAAGTAACTATGGTTAATAAAACAAAAATAATTGTTGAATAATTTTATCCAAAATTATAGTTGATGGTGAAATTTGTACAATTTTGTATGGTCAACCCCAGAACGTCATTTCTTTTCATTAAGTTCTCTGTTATTTGAAACTACCATTTCGAATTTAAAAACTTCTCATATAATCTGACAGTTTTGAGACAACTAAGTAGGTATTTAAAAATGACAGTAGCATACTATATTTTTGTCAATTTTTTTTGGTACTCCATATAAATGTATGGTTGAAAAAATACCCTTCTTGGTGTGCGTCATCGATTATCACGTATATCCGTGTTTTCGACATGTCGTTTATTTTATTTGCTATTTTGACATATAGCTAACCTTAAATTTGATAGGTAAATAAAATCATCAGGATTGAAATCAGCCAAATTCGAAAAGGCTATGAAATTAATAATTAGCAGCTTCTTTTTCTAACTGAAAATACTTGAGAACTTTCAAAATACTGATGTTTTTCCGTGTATTCATGCATATTTTTGTATTATTTATATAAATAAAACAATAAGATTAATATTCACTTTTCATAAATAATAATTGACCGTAGAAACAAAGTACAGACCTGTCGAGAACTGTCAGTGTGACAGTAGAAAAAGACGTAAGACTCATTGCCGCTACGAAAGTTACGCCTTCATAGGTCTAGGCAATTTATTCTAATTCCCCTTTCGTATGCCGCCACTGCCTCTCCAACTTGTTTACTCTGTTGGAAATTATTCTGTCATTTGACTGTTTTTTAATCTAATTTGCTTGACCAATATTTCCAGTTGCTGGTATGTGGTTTATGTTTATGTAGGTAGTGTTCAAATTTCCAATAACTGATTTTCAATCATTTTTAAATTAGATACATAAAATAGCAACATTTATTCTTCAACGTGTTGCCAATTGCGTACAGGAAGTACTTATTAAAATGTTAATCTATTATATTCACGTAATATTAATAATTAATTATTATAAAAGTTGAATGGGAATATTCACACGAAATTGAATTAAAATAATAAAAAGCTATTGTGCTTAAAATTTGAAGCTCACTTTCACCACCTACTAACTTTTTCTTGTAAAGAGCATAATCAATTATTACCGTCATGTAATGGGAATCTTTTTTTGAAAGGATGATGTACAATGAAATATGTGTTTTTTTTTGTATAAAGAGGCTGGAATGACGTCACTTGTTATATTCCTGTAAATAGTATACACGGCATCCTTTAATTGGGATTGTATTGTAAAATCGAAACAATAAGATATAAGGGTGTATAAATAAATTTGCCTATTTATGCAGGGTGGTCCTTAAGTAATTGTACATAGGAGTACAGTAAAATCTTCACTTGAATATTGCGATTTAAATCAACTAGCCTTAATAAAATGTTGATATTACGAGAGATACAGGGTGTTGAATATGAAATTATAATTTTCGTTTTTTACAATAATTTTAAGGCTTTTTGACGTATATGCACAAAAATTTGAGGTTGGGGGTTTTTTGATATGAGAAATCATAATTTTGTACCTATTTCATTTATTTTGTAGAGGGCGCCACATATGCCACGTATGCGGCATAAATGTACGCAAAACTTTTTTGCCTATTACATTAGCGCTACTTTTGTAAAAATTAATTAAAGCCACATCATTACAACAAAAAAAGATGTATTTGTTAGTATCCCCAAATCTTAACGATTTAAGAAATAATCACATTTTAGTAATTAACTACATGATTATTATTCAAGGAAATTACGTTCGAAAAATATAGTTGTGTGTACGATAATTATTATTTTTACCTACGACCCCCCCTGTAATCAGTCAATAACACACAGTTGGTATCAATGTAATGACAGCTATTACGCACTGTAAAAAAAACGCACAGCTGTAAAGTAAATCGCACGGCTTCCCTAGCAACATATTAGCAACTGTCAGTAGACGTCTCCATTTTATTCAAAATTTACTATTTGAAAACATTAGATATGGCCACGTTTAACTGTGAAAAGCACAAATTGCTATGTATATGTATTGATTATAATTTAAAAATGGACTTTCGATTATCAACAATATAATAATAATGATTAAACGTTAGTTCTTTACTGTGCTTTTTTCATTGGTAATAGAGTAATAGAGATGGAGTTTACCAAGCACCTCTAATTATGTAACTGTTATTTCTTATGCTTCTTATGAAAAATACAAGTACAAGTAGGTCGTAGGTAAAGTATAGTACGTAACTCGTGTTGTAGAGCATTTTACGCACTCGTGCTACGCGGCATCGTGCGTAACAAAACTTTTCCAAACTTTTCCATTCGTGCGTAAAATGCTCCTTACCACACACGTTACGTAATATACTATTAAATATTAAAAGTACCATACCTACATATTTTTTATGTTAACTGCTACTATACCCTAATACAGTTCATCTTAATACAAAAAAAAAATAATTATCGTACACAACTACATTTTTCGAACGTAATTTCACCCATTGGCTAAAAAAAACTAAAAAGAATTGAAACTTTTTTTCACAGATTGATAGGTAATGAGATATTAGCTGTTACCATATGGCAACGCTAGGCCTTTACACTGCCTAAAATTGAAACAAATCTTTTTTATTAGAACACATTAAAATTTCATCATAGAACATTATAATGATGTAATCTAAAGTAAGTAACAAGTTTGGAAAGTTAACGGAAATGATATGGTGCAAAGCAGGTAATATACATAGGGCTACGTTACATTTTGAACACATGGTTCTCACTGTAGAGTTGCATATTTTGAGTGCACATCTTCTTCGTTTGTTTTGTGTTGTTTGTTGAACCAAATGATCTAAACGATCAAACCGGATATTATCCGAAACTCGCGAATCTGAAGATTCCAATGAGAAAGCTCGGCACCCAGATCCTTTCGGCAAAACTTGAAATATTTCCAAGTATACGGTCGCCACCTCTCTTTTACACTCTAACTGTGAAACCTTTTGTTTTCGAGATCGATTGTATAGTATCCAGGAGTTTTGAAGAGCAACATCGAAAATCCAAGTTAGCAATGGCTAATACCATTTCTTACCACGAATACCAACTCGATAGCATCCAAGATTCTGGTCCATCTGATCAGTTCCTCCCATGTGGGCATTATATTTCGCAATAACTTTTGGTCGTGGAACCATTATATTTTTCTTTTCTTGTTTTGAATACCTTTTAACTTGTCCAATTTCTTGAGCCCAATGCTAAGTAGAGACCATAGTTACCACGGCAGAAGCTCGCAACTGTCGAGATGTCAAATTGTCAACGAACCTACGAAAAAAAAGCGTTGATTAGAATATACCAGATTATGATAAAAACTTGGCTTATTACCCGCCATCGTCCTCGTCAGCTGAGTCCTCGTCTGTGTCTACATTGGATTCTGGTGGCTCAATGTAAATATCGCCATCAAGCTCATCATTATACACCACATCAAGCGCTTCCGCAAGTGAAAAACCATGACTGTAATTATTTGAAATCACTTTGTGCAAACGCCTAGTGTTGCCATATGGTAACATACCAGTTTACACCCTTATAACTCACTAACTTGTCAATGGATTTAATTCAAAATTTTGCCAAGAATAAGCCTTAGTATTCCTAACAGGACAGTATAATAAAATAACCACTACTTCCACACATAAAAAATACATGATACTTACTCTAATCGTATATCCATATTTTCACGATGTTTCAAAAATTATCAAATTCAACTGCTCTAATTACTCACAATTCGGCGTTCTTACTGAAAATAAGTGAACACGTGGCTTTTGCTATTAGTAGTAATATGACACGCCCACAACAAATTTACTAGCGCATGCCCAATTATTATTATTTCCAAAACCGTTAAGATTTGGGGATACTAAGATATAACTTTTTTTGTTGTAACTATGTGGCTTCAATTATTTTTACAAAAGTAGTGCTTATGTGGCGCCCTCTACAAAATACATCACATCAAAATAGATAACCTCAAATGTTTGTGCATATACGACAAAAAACGTTAAAATTATTGTAAAAAACGAAAACATTTTATGTTCAACACCCTGTATCTCTCTTAATATCAACATTTTATTAAGGCTAGTTGATTTAAATCGCAATATTTTGAAGTGAAGATTGTACTGTAGTTCTATGTACAATTACTCAAGGACCACCTTGTATAAGTACAATATATTCGGACCTGATACTGTCATTGTATTGCACTTATGAACATATAGTGTGGAAACCACTTATGGAATAAAATTCTTAATGTCATAATTTTGGAAAATTATAAAAAATGTAGAGACACGTCAACTTTTGAATTGAGTAGTGCGTTATGTATAAATTTAAATGTACAGGGTGATTCACGCAAGTATGCCATAATCGGTGTTGTTTTTTTAATGAAACACCCTGTATATTTGCATATTTTTGAAAACCTCTTAATGAACCGATTTCAACAACTAAATAATGTATGGTCAATCATGAATTATACAGGGTGACATTTTTATTTCTACAGTTTTTAAACACGTACATACATACATATTGTGTTTTTGTTTTTTTTAATAATCCAACACATTTACACCCAAAACACAAAATTTGAAAAATCTCACGTGAGATTAGGGAAGGGGAGGAGGGAGTTAAGGAAAATCTTACCAAATCTCACCAGGGGGGGAGGGGAAGTCAAAAAATCTTCAAAAATACCTCACGTAATTAATGGACGCCCCCATACATAAAATACCTGATGTATTTGATTTTAATACATTAAAATAAATGCTCAAAATGTTCTCCACCTAGTTGTTGGCAATAGCTCAGTCTCCTATAGAACTCCTCCTTAACTTTGTTTAAAGTTTGAGGTGAAATATTCCGTATTTCTGTAGTTATCCTGTCTTTGAGGTCTACAATGCTAGTTGGTTGTGTTGCATATACTTTGTTCTTGAGATAACCCCACAGAAAAAAATCCAACGGCGTAAGTACCGTAGTACCTCTTCGTCCAATCCATTTATTGGGGAAGATTTCATCTAAATAAGTTATTACCATTAAAGCATAATGGGGTTTTGTCGCTTCTTGCTGGAACCAAACATTTCCATTCGGTAAGCTAGGAGCTATTGCGTTGGAATATAAGTTTGCCAACGCAGGAATAACTTCATTTCTAAGCATATTTAAATATTTTGCAGCTGTCAAATTCCCATCTATAAATATAGGACCAATAATATGGTCGCCTATGCTACCGGCCCAAACGTTCACCTTTTGAGGGTACTGAGTATGTGTCTCACGCATCCAATTAGGATTCTCTGCTGACCAATATCTACAGTTCTGTCGGTTTATCTCTCCATTCAATGTGAATGTTGATTCGTCAGAAAAAAGAATGGTACCAAGAGCTATCTCATTTATGTTCAGCTTATTCATCAATCTTTCGCAGAAATCCATTCTACGATCTGGATCGTCTTCTGTTAACTCCTGCACAAAAGTTAATTTGTAGGGATGAAGTTTTTCTTTATGAAGGCATCTTAGATAAGTTGTATGACTAACATTATTTTCACGGGCAATTTGACGGATTCTCTTCGACACTTAACAAAATATCCACTTTCACATCATCTTCAACGAAGTTTGGTTTTCTTTTCAATGGTTTGACATGTCCAAGTTCTCTGAATTGTGCATGAATTTTAGACACAGTACTTTGTGAAGTATTAGGCAATTCGGGATACCTGTGATTAAATAAGTTTGCCACTTCAACTTGACTTCTGCAGTTATCCCCGTACCCGATCATCATTAAAATCTCAATTCGGTGAGTCTCAGTTGAATATTTCATTGTTATGTCGACAAGGAAAGAGTGTTTGACAAAGATTTTACTTTTTCAGTATAAACTGTCAACACATTTACAACTGACAGAATAGAAAACAATCCACATTATTTACCGATTTTGTCTAATTATTGGCGTTTTTAGGCAATTTTTAGGTATTTATGATAAAATTCATGGGCGTAGCAGGTTTTGTTTAATATACAAATACGTCTAATAATTAGTTAGTTTAGATTTTTAATAAATCCATATTTAGCTAATTTAAAAAAGTAGGTACCAATATTTCAAGTGTAATAAATTATTAATTTTAAAATTTCACCCTGTATAATTCATAATTGACCATACATTATTCAGTTTGTTGGAATCGGTTCATTAGGAGAATTTCAAAAATATGCAAATATACAGGGTGTTTCATTAAAAAAAACAACTCCGACTATGGCATACTTGCGTGAATCACCCTGTACATTTAAATTTATGTTCCCATAACGCACAACTCAAATCAAAAGTTGACGTGTCTCGGCATTTTTTATAATTTTCTAAAATAATGATATAAAGAATTTTATTCCATAAGTGGTTCCCATACTGTATATAAATTTGTTCTAATTGCAACTATCACATTTTACAAACACAAAGGCAATGATAAGCTGGATACCCTGTATATTCATGAGTAATTTGAGAAGTTTGTAACTTATAAATGAGTAATATTTTTTACAAAAATATTAACAATATTAAAAAATTTAACTTCTTATCAATCACTTGGGTCTACTGAAGGATTTAAAAATTACTTAAAATATAAAAAATGTATTAGCTAATCAATACAAATTAAAATTGAATCTTATCGCTACTTTTCTTTATCTCTAGCTAAGTATTTGATAAGTTTAAACAAATAAAAGTAAAAATAAGCAAAAAATATTTTGTTCATTTACTAAAATTACTTGAATTTGATATTAATTAAGTAGTACAATTTTGGCAAATTTTCTTTTTCTAGTGGAAAAAACTGTAAGTTTTTTAGGAATAATTATGTAATTTACTTTTTAAAAAGTGAATGTGTATACAAATATTGAAAATTGTTTATGTAAATTATTCAGGAACGTAACTAACAATTATCCAGTAGCACAAGGTTTTAGTCAAAGCGTTAATATTTAAAATCACGTACAAATTGCATGTTCAAGGTAAGCTTGCAAAAATATCGTACTTAATACCTAAGACTAAGATCGGCTATCATAATATTGTTATTATTAAATACAAAACTTAAACCATTAGTAAACAGTTTTTAATAATATAACTATTATTTTAAAAACAAACCGGTGAGCGTCTGTATCTTTGCAGGTATTTAACGTAAAAATAACTTTTTCAGTATTAATTTTAATTATTTTCACCCTACTTTTGCTTAGCTTTTAATCGTTAACTAAAGTTAACATTTTTGCACCCTTTGGAAGCAGTTATTCCACTTGTCTGTTGGTACAGTCAAAGTCAAATGAAACGCACAACTAGATTAGGTTAAGACTGAATTATGCTATCCCCATCAAACAGATCTACGTTTTTTAGGTCACAATAATTGAAGTATTTCTAATTAGTCCAGTCTACAAGTTGAAACATTTTTTTTCTATTTTGGTATCGTGTAATATTTAAAAGCGTTATAAAAAATAGAAATTTTTTTTTTTAGTTTTTTGATATTGCTGTTTTTGTTATTTTTCTTAGCTCAAGAAAAAAAATATAACGCTAGTTAAAATTTGTTTATAACAAATTGTTAAGGTAACGCAAGTATGCCGTAGTCGGTGTTGTTTTTTTAATGAAACACCCTGTATATCTGCATATTTTTGAAATCCTCTTGTTGAACCGATTCCAACAAACTTAATAATGTATGGCCAATTATGAATTATACAGGGTGAAATTTTTATTATTACAGTTATTAAACACATACATAAAATACCTGATGTATTTGATTTTAATAAATTAAAATAAATGCTCAAAATGTTCTCCACCTAGTTGTTGGCAATAGCACAGTCTCCTATAAAACTCCTCCTTAACTTTGTTTAAAGTTTGAGGTGAAATATTCCGTATTTCTGTAGTTATCCTGTCTTTGAGGTCTACAATGCTAGTTGGTTGTGTTGCATATACTTTGTTCTTGAGATAACCCCATGTTACCTATTATCTATTCAAAATAATAAGGCAAGATAAATTGCAACGGCGACTCAATGTGGAGAGCACCTCAGGTGTGAATTCGGAGACCAAACTAATATCAATTCAGGGAGTAGTCTTACCGGTTCGCGGGTAATCCTACTTTATTTAAGTTATATTGAAGTTAATGAGATAATAAATGAAGTTAAGAAACCAGATGAATTTAATAAGTTAATAAATCAAGTTAAGAAATGTAATTAAAGTTAATCAAGAAAGGTAAGTGGGCGCCACCCTGAATAATATTAGTGGACTTGTTTTCACCTCACAACTCTCTATCAACAAACCTGAAAATGTTGGAAGGGAAGGAATATGAACAACGTTGTTAAATTTACAAGTTTTATAATGACTTTAAACTAATATCACAGTAGAAAAAATTTTAAAAATGTGGTTGTTGTTTGTTGAAGCACGTTGTTTTACATAGATTTACTTTCCTCAATTTCCTCGGACAGGTCCTAGGTGGCAGGTACGAAGTGGCAGGTACGAAGTCTCAGGTACTAAGTTTCAGTGTCTCAGGTACTCAGTTTCACTGTCTCAGGTATTAAGTTTCACTGTCTCAGGTTGAATGCACTTTAGAAAAAAAAGTTACAATAATTAAAAATTGACCTTATCGGTTCATGGTTCCACAGGAGAAAAAAAGCTCATTCTAACTACTCGCTATTAAATTATTGAACTATGCGATGAGCAATCGACATACGTTGTATATTCCTTTCCTGTTCACATGCTCCGCTTCGAGAAATAATTTACATATTAATAGTGTGTTCTTAATTTCTATCTATAGGAGAGAAGAATTGAAATATTTGACCAATATCAGTGTATACTGATCCTCACCAACGGACATTATCCGTCGCACATTAAATGTAAAAATTTGCCTTTCAGCGGTGATCGGTGCTACAGGTTCTCGACGAGAATCACATGTTGGTAAGGAAAAAGAACTGGCTACTCGCCGTCCGGTAGATATTTAAATATTTCAATGATAGTGGCCAAATATAACGTTACACCCACAGAAAAAAAAACGGCGTAAGGTCTGGCGATCTAGCTGGCCACTCAATAGTACCTCTTCGTCCAATCCATTTATTGGGGAAGATTTCATCTAAATAAGGTCTTACCATTAAAGCATAATGGGGTGTTGCCCCGTCTTGCTGGAACCAAACATTTTCATTCGGTAAGCTAGGATCTATTGCGTTGGGATATGTTTTCCAACGCAGGAATAACTTCATTTCTAAGCATATTTAAATATTTTTCAGTTGTCAAATTTCCATCTATAAATATAGGACCAATAATATGGTCGCCTATGATACCGGCCCAAACGTTCACCTTTTGAGGGTACTGAGTATGTGTCTCACGCATCCAATTAGGAATTCTCTGCTGACCAGTATCTACAGTTCTGTCGGTTTACCTCTCCATTCAATGTGAATGTTGATTCGTCAGAAAAAAGAATGGTACCAAGTGCTATCTCATTTCTGTTCAGCTTATTCATCAATCTTTTGCAGAAATCCATTCTACGATCTGGATCGTCTTCTGTTAACTCCTGCACAAAAGTTAATTTGTAGGGATGAAGTTTTTCTTTATGAAGACATCTTAGAACAGTTGTATGACTAACATTATTTTCACAGGCAATTTGACGTTGGATTCTCTTCGACACTTAACAAAATATCCACTTTCACATCATCTTCAACGAAGTGTGGTTATCTTTTCAATGGTTTGACATGTCCAAGTTCTCTGAATTGTGCATGAATTTTAGACACAGTAGTTTGTGAAATATTAGGAAATTCGGGATACCTGTGATTAAATAAGTTCGCCACTTCAACTTGACTTCTGCAGTTATCCCCGTACCCGACCATCATTAAAATCTCAATTCGGTGAGTCTCAGTTGAATATTTCATTGTTATGTCGACAAGGAAAGAGTGTTTGACAAATATTTTACTTTTTCAGTATAAACTGTCAACACATCAACAACTGAAAGAATAGGAAACAATCCTCATTATTTACCGATTTAAAACAATCCACATTATTTACCGATTTTGTCTAATTATTTGCGTTTTTAGGCAATTTTTAGGTATTCATGATAAAATTCATGGGCGTTGCAGGTTTTGTTTAATATACAAATACGTCTAATAATAAGTCAGTTTAGATTTTTGATAAATCCATATTTAGTTAATTTAAAAAAATACCAATATTTCAAGTGTAATAAATTATTAATTTTAAAATTTCACCCTGTATCATTCATAATTGACCATACATTATTTAGTTTGTTGGAATCGGTTCATTAAGAGGATCTCAAAAATATGCAAATATACAGTTGTTTCATTAAAAAAAAACACCGACTATGGCATATTTGCGTGAATCACCCTGTACATTTAAATTTATGTTCAAATACCGCACAACTCAATTCAAAAGTTGACGTGTCTCAGCATTTTTTACAATTTTCTAAAATAATGACAAAGAATTTTATTCCATAAGTGGTTTCCACACTGTATGAGAAGAGCTCCACTAAGCCAAACATTTTTAGGTTTATTATTTAAACTTTTATGTCGTCATTTATGAAAACGGAGATAGGAAACAAATTCATTAATCAACAATTGCATAACTTTTTGAAAAATTGATTTAAAATATTTTTCCAACGGGCATAAATTCTTTCAAGTATCTGGATGATACCATAGTTTATTTAAATTTTTAAATTCATATTTGTTACCATAAAAAATTTTTTCTGTGGTACGTCGTGCTTAGCGGCAGAGCACCCATGCCGTAATCGCTGCGCGGAGCCCTATTTTCTGCGTTAAATTAAAACTATTAATAATAAAGGTAGAGTTCCGGGAGCTGGAAGTTTTTTTTCGGAAATTTCCTCCTCTTTAAGGACCTTTTTTCCAAATATCGTAAATATATTAATAGTTTACGAGTTATTAACAAAAACCATAAATACCTCTTTTTTTCATCTTATTTTGTTAATAACAATTGCAAATTTTTACGTGCAGTAAAATCCTCAAAACACATTTTTCTAGAGGTCATTCTGAATCCCATGAGCTATTGCTCATATTTTTAGGAGCTTTATCTCTATTTTTCACGTTTTTCAACTTGTAGACTGGATTATAATACATTTTAGCGAAGAGTTACCATGAAACATTGGAACTAATTGAATTTTTATGAATTTTGGTGTTTGTCTTGTGCGTTTCATTTGACTTTGACTGTACCTTATTCTACTCTAATATAACTTGAGCCACTGTGTTTTCACATGGATTTAGTAGAGATTCAAGAAGTTTTGCCGGTAGAGAAATTCTTTTGTCCAATTCATAACGAAACAAAACCAAACCTAAACTTACAGTAATATCATGATTTACCCAAGTATTTGATAATTATGTTACGCTACTGGAATTATTCCACCCAAGTTTCAGTCTGATAAATTCTAATTACAGAAAAAGTCAATGTCAACTGGATCTACATTAATGAAAGTTTTTCTGCATAAAAGTAGTAATAATTATACCGCTAAACAAAAAATAATATCAAAAGATTGCCCGTTTCTTTTTAAAATCCCATTTATTTTAGACTTTTAGAATTATATTTTTTGATACTATTTTAATATATTTTTGGAATAAAAATAAAACAATGAAATTTTAACAATTCATTAATTTGGATTTTTTACTTGTATATTTTCTTCTCCATGCTGCGATGAGCAAAAATTGAGGAAATAATCAAACTGATTAAAACTAGCATTAGAAATATATTTAAAAAAGTATATACAGGGTGTTTTCAAATGACACAACGTTTGCATGTAGATACCTCTCGTAAAATTGGACAAAATGATATAAGGATTGAGAGGTCCAGCCTATTTAATTTTTGAAATATGGGGTATTGAAGATGAAAATTTAAATGTTTTAATTAGATAACTTTAAAATGGATGAATAAATTGATTTGACGTTTGGTAATTTGTTTTTAAATGTAAAAGGGCATATTTTGATGGAAAAAACATTTCCAATTATTGATCCAGTGGTGTACATTTGGAAGAATATGACACCTCTCCCCTCTTATTCTTTACGCCATATTATGTCGGACTAAAGAGTGCAAAATATTCTTACAACTAAATACATAGAGCGCATGCAGTGACGGTTAACGTAGGAGCTAGACGGTGCTTAAGCACCCAAGCCCTACGAAGCTTCAGAGAGCCACGTGATACAGAAAAATTGTTTTGGTAAAGAAAAACTAGAAAAAAAAATCAAGAACTTTATTCCGATATTGTTAATAAAGATCGTTGGTAAAGTTTCTGTATTAATTTTCTTATTTGAGGATTTTCTCCGCCCTTAAGTGGGCCCCCGCTCGATTTAGTCCCGGGCCCCGCAGTAGTTGTATCCCCCACTGAGCACATGAGACAGTTCTGTAAAAATTATAAAGTAGCTATCAATAAAAAAAAACTGTATGAATCCTTTCACATAATAAGTAATAAAATAATAAATAAATTTTTTTGTGTCAGTTTTGAAAACGTGGTATAATAATTTTTTTATGTCATACTAGTTCATTATTGTGTTTTTATCGCTTAGTTACCAACTATCTAATGTCGTACTTTATACCCGTGCGGGCATAAAGAGAAATAATTTTTTGTTCAACTTATTTAAAAACCATGTCGTAAGCTTCTTTAGACTTTTTTGGCAACAGATTTACAGTTGCTTTCTTTGCTTTTTCAATAATTTGGTCAGGAATTCCAAAATCTTCGTTCATTTTGACTTCTAACTTTGACACATATAAAATTTATTGTGATATTATGACATTTACGTTTGTCAACATTCACCTATTAATTCGAACCGGATTTTTTAAAACACTGATTTGTATTGAGATTGGATTGCAATAACGAACTAGTATGAAATAAAAGTTTGTGTGTACCGCAGGCATAAACAGATGTGTATACTCTCGGGCGACTTACAAACCCTCGGGCCAGAGGCCCTCTATTCGTAAGACGTCGCCCTCAGGGCATAAACATCTATTTATACCCTTGGTACATACATAACTATTTTAATTTATTTTAACTTGCACGCTTGATTGTCGCTGATATACTGTTACAAATTGACTCAAGTATTTGCTAAAAAGTTCTGTAAATTCCACTGAAATGAAATTTCCCTTGTCTCGAATGTCTCATTATATTCGTTATTGGGCACCTTTCTTGCGTTCTTAGATCTCCTTTTTACTAGTTTATAAATTGAAAAATCCTAAACCAATATAAACTTCCTTTTTTAAATTAAAGCGAATAAAATAATCGGAAATAAGGATCGTATTATGCAGTAGGAGTAGTAATAGTATATTATACACCGAGATGGGAAGAGTTTCATTACTGTCGAGTTAGCTATTATCTCGAGACAGGAATGAAACTTCTTACCGAGGTTTGTATACTATTTTATTTACAACCATCATATCCCGATCAAAATTAATAAATTTTTGTTTCGTTCTGAACACACCTAAAATATTACATATGACAACTATTATCACCACAGAATACACCATCCCTAGAAGAAACGAAGCTTGTGCTATTTTACAATTCATTTTCTGAGTGCGCATGTCTGACAGTCGCCATTTTAAGCCCGTTATCTGTCAATAGGGTCAATTCTATAAGAAGTGGTTACAAATTAACGGTACGCCGTTAAATTTGACAAAGTTTACGCTATTTTAAATGTTTTAATCTATACATAGTCAAGATTATGATTCAAATTTTAACATGTATGGTATCCAATAAAGGGTTTCCCGTTAATACTTTAAAACTTAATATGCATACAGACTAGCAAAAATGGGTTAGAAGATTGTCTTATTTTTAACTGCGTTAAAATTTAACATTTGCTTACAGAATTGCACCTAAAGACATATAATTTTTGAGAATTTTAAGCACGTTTCACACCTGTGATATTATAATACTTTCTTCTTCAAATAGCCACAAACAAAATTGAACGCATGTAAAATTGTCAGTTCTTCATTCCTGTAATTTTAATCCGGTAATGATATTTGAGATCCTTCGGTTTAAATTTTTTGCGTTTAGTTAACATTTAATTAACATTTTTTGAACAATTTTCCTAATGTGACTTGATCCGTCTGTCAACGTCAGTTTGAAGGTCACTAAGCTTTGCCCCCAAAACATCAAAGGATATACGCCGGCTTTCGCTTCTTGTTTGACTGGTGTATTCTGTGCTGTCACCAATATAAATAAATGTCAGATAAAGTCGGATGGATATTGAGTTCGCGAATAATAAATCAAGAAAAATGTCCTCCGATGAAGAATTGATGGATTGTACCCCTCCAGAAATAGGTATTATAATATTTATCAATGTGTTATATTTTTAAATATAAAAAATATTCATCTAAAATAGATTAATGAACACATTATTTTAGAGGGCGGGTGGTCAGGGCGGGAAGTAGAGGTGTGTAAAATGATGCTCTCTAACCTTCAATGACGTTAGTAATGACAGCATTACATATATGGTTGTGAATAAATTTTATTACATTATATGGTAAACTTAATGAAGATTTTATGGGATTTATTGTTTTATTTAAGGTAGGGGAGAGCAAGGCAAACCGGCGTATTTGAATAATTCCGAAACTGCAAATTATGACTCTTTATACAAAGTTAATGGATTCAATGCTCTTCTCAGTGATAAAATTGCATTAGATAGAGCTGTACCTGATATTAGACATGTAGGGTAAGTACTTTTATCGTAAAATTGTAATGCGTTGTTTGATTGTAACTATTTTCATTACTTCCTGGTTCACATGTACAGTTATTTATCAGATTTTGCCATCTTTCTAAAGTTAAATAATTGCTTATTTAGGATAGTTGACTTACACAAATCGCGAAAAGTCTATTCGAGCCATACGATTTACACAAGTACGACAAGGAAAATATGAGCAAAACTACTTGAAAGAGAGAGAAGAATAATTGTTCGCAGTCAGCGTTGGGCGTGTTTTAAGTTCCAGCTACCAATCTGATATGATGAAGCAGCGTTGTCAGCTTAAAATGTTTGGTACTTCCTAAAGAATATGCGAGATTGTTAATATTATTGAGTTTTGAAAAATAAGTGAGATCAACACAAATAAGAATAAAATAATATAGTTCAAGAAAATAAATGGACAAAGTACAATCTACAATAAATAAAATCTATACACTGCTTTCGATTTACCAAATATTGGTATTTAGCATTGTTACCGACAAAAATTGGTACTGTTACAGATATACAGTGCTATTCAAAAGCCCCCTCCCCCCTCGTATCTTTTGAACGGCTACACTTACAATAATAAAATTTGGAGTGTGAAAATAAAGTGTTGTAATAGTATATTACGTAACGTGTGTGGTAAGAAGAATTTTATGCACGAATGGAAAAGTTACGCACGATGCCGCGTAGCTGCGAGTGCGTAATTCCGTGAGTGCGTAAAATGCTTTACAACACGAGTTACGTACTATACTTTACCTAGGACCTACTTGTACTTGTATTTTTTATAATAAGCATGAGAAATAACAGTTACATAATTAGAGGTGCTTGGTAAACTCCATCTCTATTACTCTATTACCAATGAAAGAAGCACATTAAAGAACTAACCTTTAATCATTATTAATATATTGTTGATAATCGAAAGTCCATTTTTCAATTATGATCAATACATATACTTAGCCCTTTGGGCTTTTCACAGTCAAACGTGGCCATATCGAATGTTTTCAAATAGTAAATTTTGAATAAAATGGTGACGTCTATTGACAGTTGCTAAGATGTTGCTAGGGAAGCCGTGCGATTTACTTTACAGCTGTGCGTTTTTTCTACAGTGCGTAATAGACGTCATTACATTGATACCGACTGTGTGTTATTGACTGATAACAGGGGGGGGTCGTAGGTAAACTTCTTTACGAATGGTAACAGATGACGTAATAGCAATAGATGACGTCACAGCGCCACTCTGGGCCAATAATTTTAAATAGGACCTTATGGCAAGTGATATCTCGTTTGAAAGGCATTGACATTGGCTACATAGCCATATTAATTTTGTTTGGGTTTAAACTAATTTTGACGGATAAATTAAATGAATACCAAAATTATTGAAATTATTTTTTTTAATTTAATTAATCAAATATCAACAATGGATTCTTATAGCAAGTGTTCGAAATGTGCTCCGTCCACTTCCTGACAGTGATACATCCTATTAGTAAACTCTTGTCGTACTCGTTCGAAATGAAATTGCATTGCATTCTTCAATAATTCTTTCTTTCAAAACGCCAATGCTATCTGGTGCCGTAGTATAAACCTTGGATTTCAAGTACCCCCATAGACAAAAATCTAATGGTGTCAGATCTGGTGAGCGAGGTGGCCATTCTATAGGACCACGCCGACCGATCCATCTACCTCGATATTCTTCATCCAGGTAACGTCTTACTGCACCATAATAATGTGCAGGAGCATTTTGTTGAAATGTTATTTCCAGATGGCCGAATTCATCTGGATTATCTTCCAGAATTTCAAGAATTGACGGCTCAATTGCATTTTGTAACATCTCCAGATACCGCTTAAATTTGAATTTAGAAAAACAGGACCAACTATGTGGTTTCCCAAAATACCTGCCCAAACATTGACTTTTTATAGAAATTGTGTATGTTGTTCACGAAAGGTGTGAGGATTTGTGTCACTCCAATACCTTACATTTCGTGTATTCACATTTCCATTGAGACAAAAAGTACTTTCGTCACTAAAACAAATTGTTTTTGTGTAATGTGGGTTTTGACTAATTTTATTTGTCATACATTCACAGAATTCGAGTCTTCTGCCGGGATCGTCATCCGAAAGGTGGTGCACCATTTTTAACTTGTATGGATGAAATTCATTTTTAGCCAACACTCTCTATACTGTACTTTTACTTACTTCACAGATAGACGCAACTTTAGTTAAAGAGGAAGTAGGGTTTACTACCATTTCAGCAACTATATCAATTTTTTTATCATCACTAAATGTTGGCGACCAGATCGTTTGGCATCTTGAGCACTACCTGTTGCTTTAAACTTGTGAAGAAGCTCCCTCAAATAAGTTCTCGAGATAGGGCGATCTGGCCCGGGTATCTCTCATTAAATAAACGTTCCGCTTCATGGAGATTCTTTCTAGATTAACCAATTATTAAGATAGCTGCTACTTTGTCGGCTTGAGTACGTACCATTTTGCCTATGTAAACTCTTAAACGTCTCGTTAAACAATAATAAAATTCAATATTTAAGCTATTCAGAAAAACTTTGCAAAGCAACAAATTAACTATTAAATTAAAAACGTCAATTTTTTGACAACTGACCAGAGGCGGACTGTAAAATCTTCAATATTTAGCTATGTAGCCAATGTCAATGCCTTCCAAACGAGATATCATTTGCCATTTAACATTATTGGCCAGAGTGGCACTGTGACGTCATCTATTACTATTACGTCAACTGTTACCTTTCGTAGAGAAGTCTACAACACTTTATTTTCACCCTCCAAATTTTATTAATGCAAGTGTAGCCGTTCAAATGATACGAGGGGAAGGGGACTTTTGAATAGCACTGTATACATTTGGCAACAGCTGACTGCGCACAATTATTCTTCTGTCTCTAAGTGTTTTTCTCATATTTTCCTTGTCTTACTTGTGTAAATCGCATGACTCGAATAGACTTTTCGCAATCTGTATGTGACCAGTTTCACGTTATTCAATTTTATACCTGAAACGGTTCTTATTTTGCAACTTGGATTATCTGAAATGACATGACACTTTTTGTTTCCAGCTGTAAATCTAAAAAATATCTCAAGAACCTTCCCACTGTAAGTGTTATAGTACCATTTCATAACGAACATTGGACTACATTGTTACGGACAGCTGTTAGTGTAATTAATAGATCGCCAGATCATCTTTTGAAGGAAATTATTCTTGTCGACGATTTTAGTTCGAAACGTAAGTGATGTTTATTATTTGATTTATTCACAATTCTCAATTTATTTTCATTTTTTAATTTAAATAAGACACGTTGCCCCACCTATAAGCTAAGTTCAGCTATTAACTGTATTTCAATTGTCAACATGCTGGCAAGAGACAACAGAATGTCGCTAATATGGGTCCCGGCACATAAGAGGATTGCAGGGAATGAAATGACAGACCAGCTAGCTAAAGAAGGCTCTAAAGGAGCCGTTTAGTGGAATCACAAAGGATTACATTAGAGTGGAAGTCGGGAACTGGCTAGTTAAGGAACACTAACTTAAATGGAGTCTGACACAAAGACACCTCCATACTAAAAATTATATAAGGAACTCTCGTCCAGGCTGTTGAAACAGGGTAAGAGAAATTTGAAGACAGTTACCGACCTGATGTCTGGACTCTGTACCTTGAAGAAGGATCTGCACAGGATGGGCAAAGTTAGTGAACCTATGTGCAGAAAATGTGAACTCTACGAAGAAACCTACTCACATACTCTGCTTCCGTGAGAACTTACAAGGACTCAGACGGAAGCACTTGGGAATGGAAATAACACAACCATCACAACTACTGAAGATTATTTCAGATAAACTGGTGACCTATATAGAAGACACGAAGCTTCTGGAATGGAAGTAATAATAATAATAATAACTTTATTCACAACAAATATGTATATAATGGCTACAATTATAAAGAGCGAATAAAGTAGAAATGAACGATAAGTACATGAGTACTTGTCTCGTGATAACAATATGCTCATAAAAATATAAATATATAAATAAAATTAAATACAAGTACAAAACATAGATACACATAAATAAATAAATGTAAATACAAATGCATAGAATATAAATACATATGAATAATTATAAATAAAAAAGCACAAAATATAAATATAAATACACGTAAATATATGTAAAACACGGGAGTACAAAATATACACAACAAATGTGCAAATACAAAATATAGATTCTCAAAAATAAATTTATATACAAATGCACAAAATACAAATACAGATGAACAAATATAATACAATAGCACAAAATATAAATACCTCTAAATAAATGCAAATATAAAAGCGCAAAATATAAATATATATAAATAAACGCAAGTAGGTAGATAACGTGGGTAATGGTACAAAGATTCAGTTCAAGTGCCTGGGCTGTTGAGCACAACCCAAGCGTATGAATGGATGGATGAACCACCCAAATATAGTATTTTAGTTTATATAAATGTAGGTATAATCTGAGACTATGGCATTTATGTATTGGGTAAAATATTCAAGGATTTCAAAAGGCAAAAAATATACATAGTGATCTATTTGATATAAAAAAATTCATTATTATTCCAGAAAAAAAGATAACAATGTAAATAATACCATAATACTTACCATATCACAATATTTTTTTGTGTGTTTTGGAAAACGTTCCGATGCCTGGAGCACTGCAGCATATTGGTTTATTGTACTCTACTCCCACATTCAGTCCACCCATCCAGTTATCTCCGTACCTTCGAGTAGATGATATAGGTCCATTGGATGTGTGCCATATACTTCAGGTGGCAAATTGGCTTCCCCAAAGATTGTTTGTCTCTTCGAGTCCAGTGTCTCTCGGTCTCCATGGCACAAAGTCTGCAGCTGAGGTCCCCGTTATATAACCCTATTTTATGCAGGTGATCTTTTACCGGGGTATGACCCGTTAGATAACCTGTAATAATTCTTAGCTTATTCCTACTGATATTCAGTAGTTCTTCGGCCCGCTTTACACCTATGAAGGTTTTACTGTGTACCTGCTTTGGAGTGTTCCTCCACTGAAGTCTATGTTGGCTTTGTACCCATTTTTGTATTTGCCATCGGACAACCTTCTTTGTGGTCCCAAGTTCTGGTCCAACATATGCTGTTGCTGAACCTCTTCTCGCAAGTTCATCAGCTTGTTCATTTTCCATAAATACCGTAATGTCCCGGCACCCACACTAGTCTTACTTTAATGTGGTCTGCTAGTTTATTAAGTTCTTTCTAGCATTCTTCTACCAGTCTGGCCTTGCGGTTATTTAAAGCTGCAAGGGCTGCCTGGATGTCCGTTAGTATGTTTATCCTTTGAGTGTCAGTCCTATGTTTGTATATTCTGACACATTCTAGGATATCATAAATATCTGCATGAAATACAGAGGTATATTCTCTTAGTGAGAAGGAGCATCTTGTGTTTTTCATTTCACTGCTCCTGTCCCTTCCCCAGTCTGTGACCCCTCTTTGTACCAGGTCTCTCATCGGGGAAACTTCATGCTTGGGTCTTGCCAGTCCTTTCTGTGAGGTATTTCTATCTCGTATTTAGGACTGGGGAGAAGTTCAGTGGCCAAATAGTCTGTTTTCATATCTAAAATGGCTTCACTTATGATGTCCTTAATGGATATGTGTCCTGATCTAACTATTTTGTTGTTCAGGTTACTTTGGTGCCTAAATAGTCCCATCCTTGCTTCCCCCATTATCACGAGGTGTAATGGTGGAAGGCCAAATAAGGCTTCTAGTGATGCCGTTGGCGTGCTTCTCATTCACCCTGCAATACTGAGACAAGCAAATATTTGCACCTTGCCTAGTTTCATCATTGCATTCTTTTATTATGTTATTAGGGGCTTAACCACTGCACTGTATATTATCCAGTGTATCATTCGCGATATCACAACATACTTACACACCAAAATATATGAAAATCGTGCTATCCGGGTTCTAGTTTATTGAGGCGTTTTTTACCTAAAACTATCTCACTCTGTATGTTGAAGAAAGTCGACGTCGACATTATTTTTTCCACTTGGTATAATAATACAAAATATTCAATCATCGGTAATATATTTTGTAGCTTTTACGAAAAAACCTTTGGACGATTATTTGGCGGCGAATTTAACAAAAGTAAGAACAATCCATTTACCCGAAAGAAGTGGACTAATCAGAGCTAGAATAGCTGGTGCTAAAGAAGCTACGGCCGACGTATTAATTTTTTTGGATTCGCATACAGAAGCCAACGTTAACTGGTTACCTCCACTTTTAGGTACATATTCTATACCTACCAATATACTTTATTGTTACATATTATAAAATTTCGTTTTCCAGAACCAATTGCTCAAGATTACAAGACTTGCGTATGCCCCTTTATTGATGTGATAGCATTTGAAACGTTCGAATACAGAGCTCAAGATGAAGGTGCCAGAGGTGCATTTGACTGGGAATTTTTTTATAAAAGATTACCTCTTCTTCCTGAAGACCTCAAACGACCAACGGAACCTTTCAAGTAAGTTTTTATCTTTATCTGTTTAGTATGATAATATTTGAGCGTCGTGCTCAAACTTCGTCCTCGTGCGATATGGCCATCATATCCACACTAGTTGCACAAACTACTATTATTACCTTTCATTTATTACTTACAACCTTGACTCTTACCAAAAATTGAAAAAAGATTCTGATTAAATATTCATATTTTTTACCGCGATTCAGAAAGTACGTGCAGCAGAGTCGCGCGGATGCGTAACACATACTTAGCTTACCGAATTTTTTTCGGACAAACCATTGCTCGGACGAAAAAAACGCAAATGACCTTTTTTATTGCAAAACATTTCCCCTACACGGTGGTATTTTTTATGTTTCTCTACCTTCCTCCCAGCGTGAAATATTAAAGAATTTCGAAAAAAAAAATGTTATGCTTTTTTTTCTAATTTGGGAAATCGATAGACTGGTAAACTTTTTTATATTAATCTACAAACTTTAAGGTACTTATAAAAAAAATCATCCGTATTGCTAATTACTTGTGACTGGCCTAATATTTCGACACTTCTTGAACTAGTTATTGATGACATTTGTTTTCACCAACAGGAGTCCAGTTATGGCTGGAGGTCTTTTTGCCATAAGCAGAAAATTCTTCTGGGAATTAGGCGGATACGATGAAGGTCTAGATATTTGGGGTGGTGAACAATACGAACTCAGTTTCAAAATTTGGCAATGCGGTGGACAAATGTACGATGCACCTTGTTCAAGAGTTGGTCATATTTACAGGAAGTACGCTCCTTTCCCTAATCCTGGCAAAGGTGATTTCGTTGGAAGGGTATGTTGACACTAATAATTGATTGTTTAAAGTTTAATTGTAAAATGTCATTATATTATACAAAAATGTTCATTAAATAAAATTTTAGAATTACAGAAGAGTGGCTGAGGTATGGATGGACGAATATGCCGAATATTTGTATAAGAGACGACCACATTACAAAAATATCGATCCCGGCGATCTAAGCTCGCAACGAGCAATTAGAGATAAATTAAATTGTAAATCTTTCAAATGGTTCATGGAAACTATAGCCTTCGACCTACCGTTGAGGTATCCTCCTGTAGAACCTGGTGATTTTGGATTTGGCGAGGTAAGTTTGTACTTTCCACTTTCCCAAGAATCCCAAGAACAAGGTTTTAGGGGCCGTAACATTCTAGAATAGAAAAAGAACGTGGAGAATATAAATAAGTTCAAAAAACAGTTTCCTTGAATAAGTGACAAATTTGACACTCTGGCAACAGCGCGATGTTAGTCTCTCCACACAAACGTATAGTTGGTCTCAAAGTATATCTACTAATGAATCACCTTGTATACAGTTTCATCCCATGTTTTTATTTACTGAATAATTTCAAACAAAAAAATATTTAAATTTCAAAGAATATCAAATTATTTTCATTGATTTGTTTTCAGTGTTTAAAAATTTCCTAATCTCACAGGGGTGTTATTATTTGATAGGTTACCGAGAGTCGTTTGGAAAATTTGTCTGAAAATCTAGCCATCCCCGAAATATTGTTCAGTTATATGTAAAATTTCACCATTTATTTTCATTGGATTACGTGTTGCGTATCAAAGTGTCTTTTATTCATTCCAATTTGAACATGAAATTCTATGGCAGTTTTTTTACACTTCTTTTTCAACAATACATTATTTGATTCGACTTTCAAATCCAAACAACAATCAAAACCGCGACCGTGTCAAAAAGTTTAGCGACAAAAAATTTTCAATAACCAAACAATCAAACAGTAAAATTATTGGACTTTTCAACAGATTTCAACAATTGGGAAGATCTTGAGCTCTGGATTTATAGTTTGTCTCAAAGTATATCGTCTTTTACCTTAACTTAGCTTTTACCATAAATGAAACCCAACTCTCTCATTTAAGAGAAAAATCAAAAAAAGTGGTCTTCACATATTAAATAAAAAACAAAGAATATATAATAAAAATACGAAAAGATATTTGTGAATTTGATCCTTTCTAAAATAATTTTAAACAGCTATGGATTTATAGTTTGCCTCAAAGTATATCGTCAAGAAAACATTGTTGTATTCTGTGGAAAAATTTTAATTTTTTCATAATTGCAAAGCGCTTTCGGCTATTGAGCCATCTTCAGTGCGATACTCTATTTATTCACCTGTTGTAACAATAGTTATAACTTCCGAAGTGAAAAACTATCTAATAGGGTCAAAATTTCACTTTCCCGCACTAGTGCGGGAAAGTGGGTTAAAACGCACGGTCGTAGAAAAATATAATTGTACACAAATGTATTTGCCTCTTCTACAAAATTTTAAAATCCAATAGCCCGTCATATTTATGTGAGAAAGTAAAATTTAGAACAGATGTTCACAATATGAATCTAAGATCATAGAATAAAATCACTATCCCTCGTCATAAATAGTAATTTACGTTACAAGACCGGAATAGTATATTTCATTACCAGTACAGAAATGAGGATTTTTCCGTGCGCGCGGAAGTCATGCAAGAACGGAAAATCCATTTCTGGACGAGTAATGAACGATATTTTTTATTATACTTAGGTAGGTACCTGAAATCAACATAAACAAAAAATATCGCAAAAAATTATTAAGAAAATCGGGAATATTTATTTTTATTTTTAAAACAGTAAAAATGTAAGTACATACAACTCAAATTAACAAAAAAAATACAAGTAGGTAATTCTAAGAAAATTAATTTTGGACAGAACCGTTATTATTAATAGTAATATTTATTGTACAATTCGTATTATTGTTGAAGCTCAATCCCTTTTGCATTTCTTTTTGTTGAACTAAAGACTCTGCTAAAGATGTTGAAGCGGAGTGTTCGTGTGTGCTTTGGTTCTCTTGATTGACTGTTGCAGATGTTGTAGTTTCCAAGTTACAAGGGCTAAACAACTTCCGTGATACTTCAATTTTTCTTTGTATGGACTCTTCTATATATCCTTCTGCTACATTGGAAGAAAGCCATCCTCCGTGTCTTTTCAAAGTGAGCAAATCACCGCCGCTTTCCACCAACATGGTTGCCGAAGAGCGCCTTAGCCCATGTCCGGTATATTCTTCGGGATTTTTTAGTTTTAGGTATTTTGCAACAAGTTTTGGAATACCACTGATAGTATGGCACCCAACATGTTGAGCGTAACATCTTTGGTTTCGGTATGCAACAAATAATCTTCTACTCTCCATATGTTTAGCGCGGAGATCTGCGTATTTACGGTAAATTGTACAGGGATCGAATTTGCAATTTTGATTGGTAATGGTAAAACTTCTTGACCTGTGAGTTTTTCCATCTCGTAAGAACACGACAAGGAAACGCCCATTATCTTCCACATCATCTAAACTCAAACGTATTAAATCATCTCTGCGGCATGCACCGAAGATGCCAAACACTAAAATTACTTTTGCTAGTAGATATTCTCCATCTGAAGCTTCACATAAAAATTTGGTTACTTGTTCTGCTGTAAGAATCTTGGATTTCTTTGGTATATATCCTACAGCTTGTCGTTTCAAAAAAGCAATCGTTTTTGGATATTGATGGTGAGTATTTTCTTTTATTGCCAAACAACTCTTTAACATAGAGAATCGACTCCATAAAGTGGAGGATTTCATAGTGTTGGCTTTTTCAGAAAAATATACTAAAAGAATATCGTCACTCACAATTTTGATTCGTTTCTGAGTCCGCCATTCGGTAAAACTGTTATATTCTTGTTCATATCTCAACCTGGATTTCACTGGTAATAAATCTGCACTCACTTCTGCCGCTCGTTGTAAGATATTTTCGGGAATATCCCGATTTTCTTCACAATCTGAATTCATTTTTGCAAAATGTAATAAATACATAAATACTTAATTTTCACTGACAGAAAATAAAATTTGTCATTAATAAATAAATCGTTGCTATAGACACATTACTCGTTTCTTTTTTTTCTTCGGGTTGCCATAGGATATCTAGTATTATGGATATCTATGTTTATTATTAAGCGCACGGAAATAGGGATCGGGAAAAATTTCCGTGCGCTGTTCCGAAAATGTCATATTTACTGTATTTTATAAACAGTTGAAAATGTAGTATTTTCTGTTAAGTATAATAAAAATTAATGTTTTTCAGGTCGAGACAAGCAGATTCCAGGGCGAGCCGTAGGTTTAGTCCTGGAAGCTTGGTGAGACTTGAAAAACACAAATTTTCGGTTGCGTGACGTACAATATTTTTTTTAAGACAGACATTCAATTCTTTGTTTTACTTTTTATAACAAAGTGATTAACAAAACTAAAACCAGATAAAATAATAAGTTTGACATAAACGTCAAATTAAAAATCAACGAACTGTCATCACTCGACAATATATCGAGACGTTGTTACCATAGTAACGAAATCAAGGTAGATTGTATTATAAAAGAGCGATTGGAAACATGAAAAAAAATGAACGCTAGGGACCGGCAAAAGCTTTTTTCTACACCCACATGTATATTATCCATTTTCTGCACAGTTCACAGAATGGAAATGTAGGCCATATCTGTTAACTGAACGTATATGATTTCATATACATCCTAGAACGTACATGAAATTCACCAATCAGCATTCGCGTTTAGTACTCGTCACTCATCTTTTTTCCAATTTAGTGAAACGTCAAAATAATTTGTCAAAAAAAGTCTCTCCCAGAAGCAGTGGATCGAGAATATTCATTTACAAAAACAAACTTGAATGAAACAATCCGTAAACAGAATAAAATGGGTATTTAAGGGACTATCGATGGAGATCAGCTCTTATAAAACTATTCAATACTTCTGACGTTAAACCAGTTCAAACCCCGATAGTTGAGTGGTAAACATACCGGACTCTCACGCGCTAGTCCCGAGTTCGATTCCCCGCGAAGACGTTTTTTTTTAATTGTTAATTTTATTTTTAAATAATTATTCTGCTTGATATTGATAACGACAACAGGTAGACGCTCGAGATATTTAGCAGAAGATTCATTATTATAGACATAGGTACTGTGGATTGTCCATATCGCACTCGAACGATTGAGCACTCCGCCTACGGCGTTGTGCTCAAACTTCGTCCTCGTGCGATATGGTCATCATATCCACACTAGTTGCACAAATTACTATTTCCGGTCCCTGGCGTCAGTGGCGCATCCAGAGTTTGAGTCTGGGGGGGAAGAGGCAATATTTAAGTAAGACTTTAAAAAAATTTTGTGATAAAAAGTATTGTGTCTGTGACAAAAAAACTTGTTCCTTGTCCTTATAGCTAGTGGCGCTCAGTCATCGAAAGTAAGAACGCGCTGCTGCCGGATCGAACAAAAAGTCACTGCAGTTGATCTTTATTCCTGGGGGGAATTACCCTCCAAATACCCCTGTCTGGCGTTATTTTCCGGTCATGACCGGCAAAACGCTATTTTCTGGACGAAAAATTGTCCAGAATGTTTATACTTTTTGGTCGGTCTTGAAATAAAGCCTTTTCTGGTCCCTAGCGTCCATTTTCCGGCCTAGGTCGGCAAAACGTTATTTTCTGGATCAAAAATTGTCCAGAAAGTGTATATTATCTGGTCGGTCTTAAAAAAAAAGAAATTATTCAAGTTTTCCTTTTCCTATCAAATTGCCTCCGTTGGTGCTCTTCTGGATGTGCCAAGGTTGTCGCTGTCACTGGCAGCATTCAGGAATAAACTACGTGAGGACTTGTTTCAACACCAGCAAGTTAAATTTGACTATAGCCCATGAGCTTGTTCCAAGCGCACCAATTGGTTTTAATATAAAATTATGGTATATTAATGTCATGTTATTGAAATATTTTTTTTATACATAATTCAGAACCTTAATATTAAGTAATCTTAGGTAACTTGTGGTATGGTTGTTTTTTAGTTTTCTTCTAAGTTTGGTAGGGAAGAATTGGTCAATAGACCTATCACCTAACCTTTTGTTTGCCATCTTTTTCAGGTAAAGTGTATTACTGAGTTGTTTTCTTGTTATATAGTGAACAATAAAGAATTTATTATTTATTATTATCAATTTTTTTTTGTATTCAGATACGTAATGTTGGAGTTCCCGAACTATGCGTCGATTCGTCGCATAAAAACAAAAACGACGTGGTCAGTGTAGCTACGTGTGCAAAAGGTACAGCTCATTCGGCGAGTCAAAGTTTCACACTTTCTTGGCATAAAGATTTGAGAATTACAAAACGCACCGATTGTTTGGACGTATCCGATCCCAGCGACATGGCCGAAGTAACATTATACACTTGTCACGGTATGAGAGGTAATCAATATTGGAGATACGATGTGGTAAGTTACTCATATACATTTTGACGTTTTTATATGCCACTGTGCCGATTTTGATAACAATTGATAAATATACCTACAGTGAAATTATTAGCAAAATCTTTAACGCTCTTTATTTTCCCACATCAATATTTTATTAAGGCATATTTGGTCCAATCGCCCTATTTTGATCCAAACAATCTGCCCTTAGGCTATGTCCCAAATAGATATGACTAACCCTATATAACCCTATATAATCCACAATAATTATATTCTTATACAGAGTCCGGCAAAAGGTCGGGACCCGACAAATATCGAAGATAATTTTTTACTGAATAAAGTAACCAATCAAATCACTTAATTTCAAGTCATGTGTCAAATTTCATCCAATCACCACTGTATTACAGCGAAAATACCCTACCTGTGGTGTTTTCAGTTTGGTGTTTATTTTTTATTAAAAATTACCCAAGTAACAATTTGAGTTTTAACTTGGTATACAGGATACCTATAAAGCTTATTTCATTCCATTTTCATAAAACTTCTTCATCTATGGGATACTTATAAAGCTGTCACAAGTAGGCTTCAAGATAAAAGGGAGAATCCTAAGACGGTTTTCAGGAGTAATTTAAAAGATTGTTTTAAAACCTACTAGCTGAATTTTGAAGCCTAGCATAACGTTTTTAGGATAACCATAAAACTTATTATTAAAACATTTATAAGAGTAACAAATCCCAGAGCTGCCTTAAGAGTATGATAAAGCTGAACGATAAGAGCATCATAAGACTAAATTTATAAATTATAAATTTGTTTGCTCTTAAAATAGTTTAAGAAAAATCTTCCATAATATTATTCGGTTTTATGGTATACTCCCATCTCCAGTTTATTTCCAAAGATGTCCTGAACATAAACATATTATTAGAAGAATGTATTCGATAACATAAATGGCTGATAAAACTATTTCCAAAGGCCCATTGGCTCCGTAAATTTTCAAACGAACACTACATTTCTGTTAAAACTTACTATGATGGGATATATATTTTGACGCGCCCGGCGAAATATTGATTTTCAAGAAATGAAAATAAAAAAGTTTCCGCAGTAACATTTTTTTACTACTAATTTTGCAAGTATTCCTATTTATTTACTTATGTTATATTATATTATATGTATGTTTACAACTAATTTACGTTACAAGGCTATTTTTGTTGCTTTCTTCAACCGAAATTTACAAAAAGTTGAAATATTTTTTAATGAAGAAATTATTGGTAGTGGCTAGTAAATCATCATCATCATGACGGAACTATAAATATGGTTGTTAAAACTAAGAGAATATAGGTAATAATAAATATCTATTTTAAACTATTTTATAATACTTCAGCTCTTACCACATTCAAATAAATGATATACAGTGTGTTCACAGATGGGGCTGACGGGAGGAGTATTTTACTTTTGATTTAATGACAAAAAGTGATTATTTATAAAAAAAGTTATTTTATGCACTCATGTGTCATTTTTATGCACCCTTATATCATCATGACTAATAGATCGACGTTATTTTTAGTCCATTTAGAGCAGCCTAAATGAGACATCTTTTGGTTGTTGCATAAAATTGGAAAAAATATTGTATGTAACATCAGAAGTGTCTTTACTGCACTCATTGAATCGACGTCAATTTTTCCATTTGTGAAAAAAGCACCACTCCATGCACTTGCTGCATACAATATTTTTTTAATTCTATGCTAAATTTCATGCTAAAACTGAAAATAGTCTCATTTTAGGTTGCTCTAAATGGACTAAAAATGGCGTCGATTTGTTTGTTCATTCCATTCGTGAAAAAAGCACCACCTTAGCACTTGTTGTATAAATATCTATTCTTTTGATCGGAAGTGTTTGTTATTAGGATAATACACATTCCGACACCCCTAAAAGCCACCCTCCTACCAAAAATTGTCTCGTAGTACAATTCGACTGAAGTTTCAACGGTAGGTAATACAAATATTTTTAAAAGGCATGGGACCGAGGACTATTATCTTAATATAAAAATAAGCAGAAAACTTTATAAAGATTAACTTTTGTCATAAAATCGTACAGGAAATGAATAGTCTTCTGCTTGCATAGAATAATATTCACAATAGTTATTATCTTTGAGTAATATGTATAACTCTTATAAATGATTTAAATTATTTCAAATTTGTGATTTTATAACGGTGAATTGAAATAACTCTAAAATTATAGTCTGGAATACATTAATTGGGAGCAATAGCCACTACCACAAAAAATGTCGACTCACAACCTTCTAGCGGCAGAACGAGTAAAAACCATTTGGCATAAATATAATAATATAAACCTTCTTAAAACTATTTACTATAAAAATGCTTTCATTTTATGCTACTTTAAGGTAATTTTGACTTAGAAATTAAGTCAAGAGAACAAAAAATATTTCTTAAGACTATTTAGTCCTACTGACATAACCTAAAATTTACTCTTGACGTTTTGTTTATCTTCGACGAAATTTGTTGTTTACTATAATTGAAATGCCATTTAAAATAGTCCAAACCATCGAGGACAATCAAATTTGTTTGTCTGTAGTTCTTAGCAATTGGGAAGAAAACGGATTGTTATACTGGCCAAATAAAAATAATAGGTTCAAAATCGATATTCGAATTATCAGTAGGCGGATCACAAATTGTATTTACAAACGTATTCACGACTTGTTTGGATTTAAAACTGTTTTTTAGTTTTTTATTTTCTTTCCACTTACGGTGAAAGTTACCACTTTTTTTAATTTTAATCCATTTTTCCAAAAACGTTGCCATTTTCTCATATGGTATGTTATTAGATTACTTAAAAAGTTGGGTTTCCTATTGAAGAGTACTTTTTAAAACCATACTGCCTCATTCACCTCTTATAATTTACTTATTTATATCAGTTTTAAGATTACAACTTTCAAGTGTTTATTACCTAGGAAACTAAGCCTACTGCACTCTTTAAAACTAACTTTTAATACTTTTATAAGGGAACTACGCAATGAATATATCCTTATTAAAACAAAATTATCTTTAGGAGTATCATAAGTGTGAACTGCCCTATCACTGCAAATTGTAGGATACTTATAGGGGAGTAATAAGATTACAATATTTTTAAGATAATATGGATTTGAGACTATACTTTAAAGTTCTTTTTAAAGCTATACTATGAAGCAATATTGCCTTCAAGTCATAAAAGTACATATTATAACCTTTTTAAAACAAGAGTGTATAATTCTGCTTTTATAAAACTCTAATAAAACATAATTAAAACTGGCTTCACTTAAAAATGTTACTTGGGTAATTAAACGTCAAACTGACAACTGGATTAAAAATGTAGCAAAGATTTGGTTTTGCATCTCACGATTCAATTAATTTGCCAATTGTACTTTTCACAACTCTAGTTTTAAATAAAAATGAATAATATTTGATTAAAACTAATAAAGTTTGTATTAAAAATTATTGAACGTCAGATTGACAATCAATTTTTTGATATCTACAAAGTAAAAATTATCTTATCGAATACTCCTCGGGTCTTGATAAATACTCAAAATTTTGTCGTAGAGAATCCTTTAAGCGTGTTGCTTGATAATAGCCCAAGGCCGCAGGCCGAGGGCTATTATCTTTGAGCAACACGCTTTCAGCATTCTCTATGACAAAATTATCTCGGTATTATCAAGACCCTAGGGGTATTACTACTGAAAATATACGTTTTTCGGAAAATCTTTTTATACCACAAATTTTACTTCAGCTTGAACTATATAAAATAATAAAATATTTTGAAATATACAGGGTGTTCCAATAAAGTGTAGGTGGCGTATCAAAGCTATATTTTTTATTATGGAACACCCCATATTTCATTGCATTTTCTGATTGCCCCTTAAAAGTATAATACTCCTTCATTTTGGTTCCCTATACCTAAATACAGAGGGTTCCGAGTTATGCTGACTTTTTTAAAAAGTTGAACATTTCGAAAAAAATTAATAACTCATTGATGTAACAAATTCTAGCAAATTTTCTCTTGCATCTAAATAGTTGGACAATCGTTGAATGTATTCCACGATTGAGTATTGGGTGTTCAGAATTTTCAGTTTCATTATTAGACCATTGAATGTGCAGCATCAGGCTTATTTTAAATGGAACACCCTGTATTTTAATAATTCATCATATTCAAAAAAATGTCCTCTGTCGAATGGTATAAATTTTCGTGAAATTCACAATTTTCTTAAATTTTATGCTAAATCGATCTTAAAACATCTGCATTTCTCTCTAAATTTCAAACTAACGATCTTGGCAAAGTTGTTGTAAGAAAATAAATAGATCAATTAAGCCTTCAGAAAATATAGCGTTTTGCTATCCTATACCGAGGGGTTAAAAAGATAGAGCCATTCTCACAGAAAAATCACTATCCACTTAGAGACATTTTATGAGTCAGTCAGCATAACTCAGAACCCTCTGTATTTAGGTATAGGGCACCATTTTTTTTTTTTCCCTTCGGAGCCGTCCTTTCGCCGGTACCACCTCAGCCTCCTGGGCTTATTGTGGATACTCCTAGTGTTCTGACTACAACCTATTCAGCCAATCCGTTCCCTGTATTAGCTCATACAGGTTCTTAGCTGGTTGATTGTAGAAGTCTTCTGGAGTCATTTGGGTTCTACCATAAAGTTTCTGCCTTCTGTGGTCCAGCGACTCACAGTTGCATAGTATATGCAGAGCTGTTTCGGTATCCTTTTTGCATCTTCTGCATGTAAGGTCTCCGTTGTACAGCCCTATTTTGTTTAGGTGCTCCTTTGTGGGAAAGTGTCCCGTAAGTAGCCCCGTAGTGGTGCGCAGTTTGTTCCTGCTCATTGAGAGCAGTTCTTTCGCTACTTTTTCTGATGGTTCTTTTATGAATTTTTTCCCATGTATTTGCCCAGTCGTATTCTTCCAGTATTTCTTGTGTTGTTCTTTCAACCACCCTTTTAACCATGACCTGGTTAAGCATCTGGGGATGCCCACAGCAGGTTCGGGTCCGTTCATCAGAGTTGACGATCCTACTCTTGCGAGTTCGTCAGCTTTTTCATTGCCTGCGATTCCTTTATGACCTGGTACCCACTCCAGTGTTACACTGTTCCGAGTCGCCAGTCTTCTAAGTTCTTCGCCGCATTCCCATACTAGCCGAGATGTCACCCTATAGCTCTGAAGTGCTTTAAGGGCGGCTTGGCTGTCGCTGTAGATCCTGATCTGCCTGTTGTTGTAGGCTCTCATACTGTTAGCCCTTGCACACGCAAGTATTGCATAAACCTCTGCTTGGAATACAGAGGCGTATTTTCCTAGCGAGACGATTCCTTCATATTTGCTCGTCTTGCTGTATATGCCCGCTCCGGTGCCGAGTTCATTTTTAGATCCGTCTGTATACCAGATCAGTTCATTCGCTCTACTACGTGGTGGTGCGTTCTCTTCCTCAAGCTCCTTTCGATCTTTGATAACAATCTCGAAGTTCTTGCGAAAGATATATTTGGTAGTCATTTGGTCTGTTGGCATTTTGAAAATGTCATCACCCATCTGCCTTATCTCTGTGTGTCCTCTCCCATGTGCCACATCATGGTCTAGTGCTTTTTCCAGTCGGGTTAGTGCTGCCCTTGCTTCACACATTATGACATAATGTAGTGGAGGAAGGTCTAGCATTGTTTCCAGCGCCGCTGTAGGAGTAGTCCTCATTGCCCCTGTAATGCCAGTGCATGCAAGTCTTTGCACCTTGCTTAGTTTTAGCATAGCAGAGGATTGTCTGGTCTTTGGCCACCATACCAAAGATGCATATGTTATCCTGGGAATGACAACCATTTTGTATAGCCAGTGTACCATGCTGGGTCTTAGTCCCCATTTAATGCCGTAAGTACGTCTGGCAACCATGAAGGTCACCTCCGCTTTCTTGATCACGTGCTGGAGGTGTCGGTTCCAAGTTAAGCCTGGGTCTAGGACAACCCCAAGATATTTTACTTCATCCGACAGTCGTATTGGTTCACCTTGAAGCGTCAGAGGGCCAAGTCCTTCCCTTTTCCTTCTTCTGGTGAACGCAATTATCTGTGTTTTCGAAGGGCTAATACGTAGCCCTTCTTTTACAGTCCAGCCTGTTACTGCATTTAAAGCCATCTGGAGTCTGTCTCTGGTTGTACTGTTGTATTTACCTTGGGATAGAATTACCAGGTCGTCTGCATATCCTATGGTGTTGAATCCTCCTCTGTGTAGGGTTCTGATGAGCCCGTCCATGACCAGGTTCCACAGCAGCGGGGATAGTACTCCCCCCTGCGGACAGCCCCTGGTTGCACATACTGCCATTGTTTCCCCCATCAGAGTTGATTCTATGAGCCTGCTTCTGAGCATGCAGTCTATCCACCTGCAGCTCGTGGCATCGATCCCTAAATTCCTCGTCGCCTTAGCTATAGATTCATAGGAGGTGTTGTCAAAAGCTCCTTCTATATCAAGAAAGGCTGCCAGCAGCACCTCTTTGTTTTCCAGCACGTATTCAGCCCTTTTTATGAGTTGATGTAATGCTGTTTCGGTTGATTTTCCCTCTCTGTATGCATATTGATCTTGGTGTATTGGTCTTGAAGCCATTATACCATCTCTAATATGTCTGTCGAGAAGTTTCTCAAGAGTCTTTAGCAAAAATGACATTAGATTGATTGGTCTCAGAGCTTTAGCCGTGTCCTGTCCAGATTTTCCAGGTTTTGGTATAAATGTAACTCTGATGCGTTGCAGGGTTCTTGGAATATGCCCCAGAGCTAGGCTGGCTCTGAGCAGTTCACTTACCCTGTTGTGCAGTGTATTTCCTCCTTTTTGGAGTAGGATAGGATAAATCCCGTCTGGTCCCGGTGATTTATATGGTTTGAAGCTGTTAATAGCCCATTCTGTCTTTTCCGCATCTACCACTGCCTTCGCTGTTCGCCAGTCTATCCTGGATGCCCAACGTGGTCTATCCAGTTCTGTCGCTGGAGAGTTCTGTGGCGGAATGGTGGGTATTGATCCAGGGAAGTGTACCTTGAGTAGCTCTTCCAAGGTTTCTTTACCATTTTCAGTATATTGTCCGTTATCTTTTTTGATAGCGTGTATAGTCTGATTAGGGTCCTTGGAGAGAATCTTCTGCAGTCTGGCACACTCATGAGTCTGTTCTATCTCCTCACAGTGCCTCCTCCAGGAGTCTCTCTTGACTTTCCTTACCAGTTTGTTGTATTCAGTTAGGGCCCTCTTATAATCCGTCCATTCTTCTGAATTTTCTTTAGTTCTATTAAATTTCTTCCTTAACTGTCTCCGTTTTTCGGCAAGTTCATTTGTCCACCAGGGCACATTCCTGTTGGATTTCTTCCTTACCGTTGGGCAGTTGTTTTCAAACGCTGAGATAATTGCTTCCTGTGTTAGGTCTGCTGCTATCTCTAGGTCTGTTGTGTTCTTAATTTTTACCATCGTTCGGTCTAAACTGTTAACTAGTTCTGCATTATATGCTTCCCAGTTCGTTTTTCGCGGGTTACGATAGTATTCTATTTTCGGTTCGGTTCCCGAAATTTGAAAGTATATGTGTCTGTGGTCAGAAAAGCTTTCTTCCTCGGACACATGCCAATTACTCACGAAGTTACTTATGTAATGAGTGCCAATCGTGATATCGATAACCTCCTTTCTGTTTGAGTTAGCGAAAGTTGGTTTATTTCCTTCATTTAATACGTTCAAATTGTTAGCCGTAATAAATTCTAGTAATGACTCACCTCTTTCGTTGGTGTTGGTGCTTCCCCAGTTAAGATTGTGTGAGTTGGCATCGCATGCAATGATCAGCTGCACACCCTTCTTTCTGGAGTACTTGACCAGTTCTTCGACTTCCCTGGTTGGTGGTTGTCTGGGGTCATCGTAAGGAAGATAGGCCGATGCGAGAATTGCTTCTCTAGTCCCATTTCCTTGCCCCAGTGTGATGAGGACCGCCGCTAAGTCCCTACAACAAAATTTAGTTAGTGAAAGGGCTTTTATACCTTTCTTAACAATAATGCATGTTCTTGGATGGTCAGAGGTTCTGTCATAAATCAACTCACCAATGCCATTCAGTCCCATAATCTTACCTCTGTTAATCCAGGGTTCTTGAAGAAGGGCCACTTCATACTTCCCTCTTATCACAGTAAGTTCCGCCGAGGCCCCTTTACTGTGATGGAGGTTCCCCTGAAGTACCCTGAATTTCCCCACTCGGCGAGCCCCCCCCCAGGACCCTGAAAGTAACCATGTTGAGCTTGTAGTAAGCTCTAAACTGGTTAGCTGCCAAGGCCCCATGGGAGACCTCGTCAATGGAGTAGGCCAGGATTTGGCCTTTTTCTTCCACCTTTCGACTCAGGAGGAGCCAGCCGTTCACCCTCAGGTTGGCATTTTGCTTCCCCAAGCGTCCTCGCACTTTTTCCTCCTGATCCGCTGGTCCAGGGATAAATACGATGACCCTGGGTCGTCTAGGGAGGTCCTTGGCTTCGACTGCTGTCAAAGCCGCCCCCTCCCATAGACCCTCCAGGCCCCCTGCACTACCCCTGAGCCAGTCAGCTGTCTCCTGGTTTGCGCATGTTAACCACAATACGCCACCGCTGAATGTGGTCCTGATGAACTGCAAGTTCGTGCCACTGCCTGAGGGGGCGGCATCAATTGCATTCACCAGTTTTTCTTGAACCAAGTCTGCTTGTTCTTGGCTCAGTGTTATTTCCGGATGGCGTTTGTCAATAATTGCCATCCGTGTTCCTTTGGCGACTTCGCTGTATGAACCGGTCTGTGGGGGTCCACTCCTCGGTTTTTTGCTCGGTCGCGGTTTTGGAGGGGTCTGAGATTCCGAGCGGTTTCTCTTCCCCTTATTGGTTTTGGGCTCATGTTCCTTAGGAGCCTGCTTTTTGGGCTTCTCCTGCGTCCATGTTCCCTCCGCCATTTTCCTTGCCTTGGTCTGCTTTCTTTTGAAGGCTCCCGAGGTTTTTCTTTCTTGCTGGACTTTTCCAAGTTCAGCAATCTGTTTTGTGATCGTATCAGTGGTTCCGGCTGTTCCCACTGATGCGTCACTTTCGCTTCCGACGATGGTCCTGTCTTCGTCTGAGAGCATGCTCTCTGATAGGGCACCATTATGAATAAGTATTTTATTTTTTAGGGGCAATAAGAAAATGCAATAGAATATAGGGTGTTCCATAAGAAAAAATGTAACACACTTTATTGGACCACCCTGTATATTTCAAAATATTTTCAAATTATAGTTTAAGTTGGAGTAAAATTTGTGGTATGAAAAGATTTTTCAAAAAATTTATATTTTCTTCGATTATTGTCCGGTCCCGGATTTTTGCCGAACTCTGTATAGCTAACTGTTGTTCTACATTTTTTTCACTATGATTAAGTTCTGGCACTTTTGAATATTCTTTAATCTTTCAGATGAGATTACAGGTGTTTTCTTGCTGCTCCATTTTTTATTCTCATTTTGTGAATATTTTAATTTCTGAAAAAAATGATCAATAGAAGACTCCTATGGTTTTTGGAGAAGTACAAAGTTATTCCTAATGCCCAATCTGGTTTCGGACGTCATCGATCTACTCGTGACAACCTTGTCTTATTGCAAACCGACATCTCAGCAATAAATAATCAACAGGATCTCGTATAATAGCAACTATCTTTGATATCGAAGGTGCTTTTGATACAATCTTCAGAAATGCAATAATCATCAAACTATTACAATATATACTAGATGGCAACATTCTCTTTCTCATACAAAACTTTTTAACTGCAGCCTCACACCCAAAATGATGGTGTCCCTCAAGGATCTGTATTAAGTCCCATCCTATTCATTCTTTCAATAAACGACTTATGCGCCAACTTCCCTACTCCCATCAAATATGTTCAATATGCTGATGATTTAATTGTCTACTGCCATGGAAAATCTGTTTCCACCATCTGCAAACTTCTATAAAACGCAGTAAATTTGCTGCAAGATAGGGCCAACAACCTACATCTCTCCTTATCGAAGGTCATAAAGTTTGGCAGAAGATCCCCATCCGGTACACCGCTAATCTTCTTTAATAACTCCCTGTTACCTGCTGTTAATCATTGCAAAATTCTTGGATTAACTTTCGACTCTTGGCTTAATTGGAAACTTCATATCAACACACTCAAAGGCATTTGTCTTAAAAGACTTAATATCGTCAAAGCTCGCTGCCACTATCACTGGGGATCCGACGAAAATACCTTATTAAGAGTTCGCAGATCCATCATCCGTTCTAAACTAGACTACGGCAGCTTTATTTACATGTCAGCCTCCAAATCCACCATCGACTCACTGAACTCTATTCACAATACAGCTCTTCGACTTACTCTTGGTGATTTCCATTCTAATCCAGCTGCTAGTCTATACTGTGAAGCAAATGAGCTACCCCTGCTCCTAAGACGTCAATCCCTCCTCCTTTCATACGCTGCATCTACATCTTCTAACCCTGTTTACCCTTTGTTTACATCAATATCTCAACATCATCCTTCCAACACTACTTCCAAACGTAGCGTAAAATCTATTGCCCATCTTATTTTCACATAACTTGAGAATACCGACCTTTCAATGACCACTCCGCTCCCCCAACCTTATATCCCTCCTTGGACTAAAAACCTCATATCCCTCCTTGGACTAAACAACTTCCTCTATTCAATACCTCCCTTACCAAGTTCAATAAACATGAATCGCCCAACATACTTATAAAGAAAGCATTTTTGGAAATATTAGAAAAAACACAATATGATGTAGTTCTTTACACAGAAACCTCAAAAACTTCTTTTGGTGTTGGCTGCTCCGTCACAACCAACATGTAGCGTTCACACTGGTGAGTTGTATAGCCTCTTCTAAGCTTTCAAGCAAATCTCTTCTCCTGTCAAGCGCGTTGCCATTTGTACCGATTCACTTTCCTCAATTAATTCACTCAATACTATCTTTACTGACCATCCAATAGTTCAAAACATCCATGACATCTATCAAACCCTCTCAGCTCGTGATGTAACAGTTTGTCTTATCTGGCTCCCATCTCACATTGGAATTACTGACAATGAAAACGCTGACCACCATGCTAAAGAAGCCTCTTCTTCCATCACCACAACAACGTTCCAGCTCCCAGATGACATAAAACTATTATTCAAAAAGTCCGTCAAGGAGTCCTGGCAAAATTTTTGGCACAACAGCAAAACAGCCCTTTACGATATACAACCATCAATCGGCTGTCTCTCCCTCGATTTCTTAACCAGGAGAGAAGCTGCTGTCATTAGACGATTGCGGATCAACCATACCAGATACACACATGGTTACTTGATGTCTTCTGAAAACCTTCCATTCTGCCGTCACTGCAATAGTGCTTCAATCGTTAAATATATTCTCACAGACTGCCAGGAATACACCATTACCTATAAGCGCCTAGATCTAAGACCAAACCTGAGAGAGCTTTTAAACTGCACCTCTGAAATCCCAAAGACATTGAAATTCCTCAAAACAACTAACGTCTACCACAAAATATAAACTAGATTGATATTTCACATATTTTATGTTTTAAGATATTGTATGTATTTATATGTCTTTTTGTCTTTTCTATAGTGCCAATGGCCATAGATGTCGAGGCACTTAAATTCTAATCAAAAAAAAATTATTATTTTCAGGAGAAACAATGGTTCATTCATGGTGGTAATCCAAGATGTTTGGATGTCGATCCTGGTAAACAGAAACTGTATGTTACAAAGTGTGATGAACATTCCAAAACTCAAAAATGGCGATTCGAGAACGTCAATCTGACTATGATCGCCGATTGGGATAATATCGGAGAGAAAAATTGAAAATATAATTTTAATCGGTACCAAATTAATTCGTAAAAAAAATTGAAATAAGATTGACAATATTTTTTATAAAAAGTACAGTTTTGGGTTTCTATTGACAAAAACAAATTCCTATGAATTTTGCAGTATATCACTTCTCGAGCTGTTACTTATTTGAAGTTTTCTCCATATGCTTTTCTAATAAAGCCGTAAATTGTTTATATTTTAATTCCAAAGTTTCAGGTATGCGTTATGTATTAGATATAATTGTTTGTATTATTCTTAAATTTTATATATTTTGGTGCTAAAGTTGTTTTTTTTTATACAATGTGAGTTTGCCTTGTTCTATGGTTTATAATTTTTAGCTGTAGAACAAACTAACGCTGCAAACATTCCAAACAAACAATTCTTGCCAATATAGTCTGATTTAAACGGCCTATGTACTTAATTTTATCATTTCTTCATATCATTCCACTATATTTCTATGGTACCTTCAATGGAATAACGACATGACTGCAACATCATTAAATTTCTAATTAAAAGTATCCCAAGTCTTTTATGTGGAATAATGTCAAAATGATTACTCTTCAATTTAACTATAGATGGCGTATGTATCGTTATTAAACTGGACCTTACATTCGATGGAATAAGGAAGTAAGTATCAGTTTTGACATTTTTCCTATCTCATTCCTTGTGTTATCAATAGGGGATTCAGGACTTAATATCATATCCAAAAATATCCTACCAAAAATTTCTTGACAAAAAAAAACCCATCCCGTAATATCCCCTACCAAAAATAACCCCTCCAATATTATCTCTAGCTTAAAAAAACCTTTTCCAAAAATATCCTTGAATTGAATTTAATTATTATACAGGTTGATTCATCAAGAATGTCCAATCTCTGAGCTGTAGATTCTAGACCTCAAAATATTATGATTCTGCTCGGCATGCCTTATGCAAATACTGCTAGTTTCCGAGATACGATTATTGTTAAGCAAGTTATTTAAAATTTTGGATTTTTCACCTTTTTTTCCAAAACCTCAATTCTTTTTGTTCATCTTCCTCTCTCTTTTCTTCACTTTCACACATTCTTACATTTCTATAATTATTATTAAACCTATTGTTAGGTCTTTCCCTATACTCATTTGAACTACCTTTATACCCCTTGCATCTCCTTTTTTCTGAAATTTCCTATTATTGTCGTAGTTACCTTTCCTATGAAAGTTATTTCCTCCGTTATGATTAACATAAGAGTGTCTTAGCTGAGGAAAATACCTATTTCCCGATAAAAACTTATTCCTATTTGCCTTATAATGCAGAACACTTCCTGTTGACTGATTGTTTCCCACATTGATGGAAACCAGTTTAGTCATCACCTCTTGCGGTGTCGTAAAATTTCCAGCTGCTATAACGGTTTTTATCCGTTCTGATGCTGAGTTGTCTATCAATGATTTTACTGCTGCTTCTGTAGTATACTTCGTTGCTAAGTGTACTGGCATTCCTTCTACCAAATACGCGGCTTGTAAATTTTCGGTCAGTTTCTCCATTTCCGAAGCATATCCGACGAGATCTTTATTATTTTGCCTTAGTTTACTTAGTTTGGCACTTACCAAACTAACACTGTTTCCTCTGAGTCCTTTCTTAAGTGTATCGACTATTTCTCTCAAAGAATTCTTCGTAGTAATCAGAACCCTGGCTTTTCCAGTCAGTCTTGTTTTTACGAATAACACAGCATTGATCTCATGCTCTGCTGCGTATACTTGTATAGTTTGGCAAGTTTATCTGTAGCTACGGGGCGTCGGTAAGAGGCGAGGAAAAACATGGCGTATATCTGTCAAACGTACAAATGGCGTACGGTACCTATTTTACCAAGTAAAATTGACAATACAAAGGTAACTGACAATACGAACACCACTGGATAAATCAATATCACTCAATTGACGAAGTGAGAGGGAAGAACTCACGCACGCGCTTGCCAATAAGAAGTAACCTGGTCGATAAAAATAACCAATTATGTAATCGGAGGGTGTGGTCATTATGGTTTTCGTACAACGTTGCCAGAGCTTTAAGAATCCCATAACAAATTTGGAAAAGTGTTCTCTTTTAATATTCATAAATTGGAAAATAATGTTAATAGAATAAATCCAAGGAAACAAGCACATTATGAAATTAACGTTCAATCATATTTTTAATATTGTTAATAATAAAAAGACCCATTTATAATTATTATCACTACATAATCAGTTCTTCTATTTTTTTATAGTTAAACATGGCAATGTCGAACGTTTTCGACTGCATTCCTTTCACGGTTTCAGATAAACTTGCCAAAGTATAGTAGGCTAACCGCATCTACAAAAGACTGTAGTTTGCTTGTATCGCCATTAAACTCATTTGGTAATATCTTACCAGCTAAATTGAAAAAATCACTCATACTTAATGCCATTTTATCCTTTTCATCCTTGCTCATTGCTTCTAATACTTCTTTATTAATTAAATTATTACGTGTAATTAATTGAGACGGAACTTTATACCGACAATCAAATACTAACACAAAAACAATTTCTCACCAATCTTAAATATTCAATGTGCTTTGCTGTAGATTTCTTCTTATCTCCCTCTTCATTTGTCTTCTGTACGTTTTGTATACGGACCATACAAATTGTAGTACCAAAACAACCACAAAGATGTAGATGAGAGTCTTCACCTCCAGATCTGCTTTCATTTTCTCTTCTTGAACTATAAAATTACTGTTGACCACACCATTTTCTTGGACCTCTTGTTTTGTCGCTTTACCACCCATGTTCCACAGAATTACAATTGTTTGCAGGATTTGCAGGATTGAATATGTAACAATAAAAAATTTGTAAACAAAAATAAAAAACTTCAAAGCAAATGCTCAAAATGCCCACCATTTACTTCAATACTCTTTAAATATGATCCGCTTTCGTAAAGATCTCTCAATGTCAAAATCACATTCGTGAATTAACACAAACAAGTGTAACTAGCGCCCTCTATTAGCAATGTTAAATTAGAGTGCAAATTATGATCCCCCTTCCAAAAAACGTAAAATTGTCAATTTTCAGAGAGAAATTGTGAAAACATGAAAATTTATTGCGAAAATCAAAATTTAAATTTAAACTTTGAACACCACCCCGTATCTCGGAAACTAGCAATATTTGCATAAGGCATGTTGAGCAGAATCATCATATTTTGAGGTCTAGAATCTACAGTTCAGAGATTGGACTTTCTTAATGAATCACCCTTTATATAATATTTGGAAACATTAAAATAACAAGCACAATATTAATAAATAAAATATTCCCTAAGTCCCACATTTTATTTCGGGATGGGGAAGGCAAAAAAAAACTAAAAAATGATTCCCTTCCCCTTCTCGAAAAAGACTATGTGGAATGCAAATTATTCTATATTTTTTCGAGAAGTGAAAAGAAGTGGAAGGGAATAAATATGTATTTATATAGATAGACATGAATATTAAATAATTTGATACTTTTTTCAAGAAGGGGAAGGGAATAAATATCTTTTCTTTTACCTTTACTTTCTTTACCATATATTTTCAGTTAGGGATATTCTAGAACAGAATTTTATTGGCTGGGGAGATTATGGGAGGGGTTTTTGTAGGTCGGGGATATTTTTGGACGGGGTTTTTCTGGCAGGATATTTTTGGACAGGATATTCAGTCGTGCTATACTAGTTACGTTGTGTCACTTTGGTTCTAAAAATGAATTTGTGACAGTTTTCAATTTAAAAGAAAAAACATAACTGCAAGTTACGTACTTTTCTGTTATTTTTCTGGTCTTGTCGTTATAGGGAAGACCAGTACATTGAGATTTTTATACCCAATGTCCATATCTCTTTAATTTCAGATAATTCGAGACTACGCAATCAGATTCACAACTCCTAGGTTTCAATGGGGATATTAATGTGAAAAACAAAAATTAACTTCAGAAAAAAACGACACAACTTGAAATTCTCCTTATTTTCTTACTAATTTTCAAAATTACATGAGAGGGTCATGGGTCATTGTTATCTACTTTGATAACTCTACACCTAAAGTGGAACAAATTTCTTCGCTTTGACCTCATTTAGCTAAAATGCCGATTTAACGAAATTTTTAATTTTAAATCCGCCTTCTATCATTTCTCGGTAATGTTGTTATTCTATTGGAGTTACGTAAGTGTGTCTACGTAAGTTGGCTACATTTGGAAAACAATTTTATCAAAAAATTTATATTTTATTTAAAAAAAAACTCTGCATGTTCTAAAACTCAAAACTCAACCATCAGATATTAAACAAAAAGGCTCAATAAATCTCCAAGTCTTAAAACAAAATAATATATTTGTCCAAGTGGGACCAATTAATTAACTTGCCGCGTAAGATATTATTATTATCACTTATTATCACCCTTTTCCATTCAACACCCCGTATTTCGAAAAGTAAATAACTGGGTTGGACCCCTCAATCCTTATATCATTTTGTCCAATTTTACGAGAGGTATCTACACGCAAACCTTTTGTAAGTGTCATTTGAAAACACCCTGTATAATGTTTTAAAAATTATTTTCATTCTTTAATATCTTTACCTTATTAAAATGTTCTTTATGGTTGAAAATAAAGAGGTCAGATCAGAAATCGTTTTTCATAACAAACGACTGTGACAATTCAATATGACTGTTGAAGTTTTAGAACGAGTTAAATTACTTTTTTTGTGATGAAACTATTGAAAAATTTTAACATGTACCTAACCAACTTAAGGAGACACTCTATGTTTGGTAATTACTAAAAATGTACAGAACTGAACGAAAATACTAAACAGTTATTATTACATTTTCTAAATTTTATATCTCTGTGATAGAAATATGTTTATTTTGTTGCCATATTTAGGCTGGAATTATAAATACTTTATAATTTTGGAAATAAATTTTTTTTCGGTATATAAAAACATGTTAGTTTTATTTACTTATCCACGATATATTTCAAGCACTACTAATGTGCAAACAGTTATTTTTCAACTAGTGCAGAAGGTGATACTTTTCCGCATGTGCTAGGAACAATATTTTTTACTAGGCCTAGAATAACTAGATCCAAACTTAACAAGGCTATTTATTAACCTTCTTTATTTTATTGATGTAATCATTAACACATTCACTGCCGGTCGATTTCGATAAGAACGCCGAGACCACCAGAGAGGCGTTCTTGTATAGTTCTAATAGAATGGCAGAGAGATTCATGAAGCGCGTTTAAATGGAGATAGAGTTATTTAACCCCCCACTATTAAAATGACAGATGTGTGTCCTAACCGCTGAATGGAAAATAGTCTGTGGGGAAAATTATTTATTAGATTTATCGCTTCCCGGCAAACTGAAAATATCAGAAAATAAGAAATTAAAAACTAAAAAAAAAAAACCCAGGTCCTTACCGGGTTTTGAACCTAGGACCTCTGAGCTGTAAGCTCAGTATCCTACCAACTGTGCTAATCTGCTCACTTTCAGTCACATTGAATGGAAGGTTAAAGCCTGCATTGACGCATGCGCACCTCAACATGCAGGGGTCCTCCTCTCATACGACATCTGTCATTTTAATAGTGGGGGATTAAATAACTCGATTTCCATTTAAACGTTCCTGATTCATGGTGTAATAGAGAAGAAGATGTGTTATCGCACACAACCAATAAAAAAAAACTTCCAAAACGCCGCCATATTGAAAAATCAGCCAATCAGAAAATAAAGCTCGAAATTAAACGCTTGACAAATAACTGAATTTGAAACGAATACAAGAGACAAAATCATTATTTAACAATAAAGACTTAATGTTACAATATTCAGAGTTCACAATGTATTACAAAAATGAACGATTACAACAAGTAAGATTTGGTTGTGTAGGACGCAGGTTATAGTTATGACAGTCATTCAAAACATTAAATATAATATTATGATTGGCAATATGGCAGCGCTTTGGAAGGTGCGCAGAACATGACGAAAATTCGTCTTCCGTGGGAGCACACCTTGTTCTCTATTACACCACACCATGGAGAGAGTTATCTGGACCCGTATTCTTAAGGGACTAGTAAGAATCCCACCAATGAGATAGGTGTATTGCATGATTGCCTAAAACATGAGAGTTTCAAATTTGTCGTATTTTAAAGGCAATAGTGAGATCTGCAATATCACCGGACGAAATCCAATACGCATGTTTCTAAGCTTCTCACCGCTTTGGCGAGATTCTCTACGGGTCCGAACCATGAGAGATTTAATCTCTCTCGTTTCAGGCAACCCGTAATGCATCAATCTCATTGGTTAGATTCTCACTAGTCCCTTAAGAATACGGGGGCCCCGGTCAGTGTGGATTGGTAAGCCTTGTGAGAAGTTTGTTTTGTTAAGGATTAGTGCAGAACATGTCGGGCTTGGTCTTAAAAAATAGTATTCAGTGACTAGCTTGGAAGATTTTCATTACAATAATTACAGTTTTTATGTATATTTTTTTATAATATTGATTCTTACTAAACCATGTTTATTGGAACTTTAGTTCTTTATGCCAGGTTATGTTTGAGCGACCAGGGGTCGCGACGCAAAAGATCTGACCGTTACGCGTTACGTTACGAAACGTTATGTTACATTTCTTCGTTATGTGCCTTGCTTTTGCGTGCTTGTGCCTCCTTAGTCTCTCTCTCTCGTTTACGAAGCAGCGATTCATAATAATAAATATGCTCCTACCCGGATTTGAACCCGGGCCGCCCGCGTACAATGCAAGCATTCTAACCACTGAACCACCGATGCTATATTGAAATTCTATGCAAAGCTGGTATTCGCAGTGCTAGTGATCTACTTGAATTTGTTCGGATAAATTTTTACTATTATTTCCATAATTTGTTTTGCGCGATTAAGGGATCTAGCACATTTACTTTTCGAAATACAGGGTGTTGAAATTTTGAAAGCTTGAATGTTTTAATTCGATAACTTTAAAATGGATGGATAAATTGATTTGTCATTTGGCAGGTTGTTTTTAAATGTAAAAGGGCATATTTTGAAAGAAATTGTAGTTTGTGCAGCTAGTGTGGATATGATGGCCATGTCGCACGAGGATGAAGTTTGAGCACGACGCCGTAGGCGGAGTGCTCAATCGTTCAAGTGCGATACAGACAATCCACACGAGTCGAGCAGCATATTTTTTCTACGATCCACTTAAGAAAAAATCTAGAAAATAAAAATTTCTATAAACTGTAATATACCTAACTTCAAATTAAAAATTTTACAATTCAATTTTATGCTTCCACTAATTTTGTGGTAAACGTACAGTTCTTGAAATTTGTATAGGGCTACGGTTTCATTTTTTAAATATACGATGCTGTTTAAATATACGATGCTGTTTTAAGTAGATGTTGCCAGTCGGACTCCCTCATGAAAGGTTCCGTACCACTATCTATAATAATGAATATTCTGCTAAATATTTCAAACGTCTATCTGTTGTTGTTATTATTATCAAGCAGAATAATTATTTTTTGAAATAAAAGTAACAATTAAAAAAAAACTACGGCGTGAGAGTCTGGATTGCTTACTACTCAACCACTGAGAGATATGAAAATTGTTTATCTATAACGTCAGATGTACCTATTACATAATTTTATAAAATCTGAGGTCTCCTGAAATACCCATTTTATTCTGTTTTAAGTATTATTTGTTGGTAATTTGTACGGATTATTTCTTTCAAGTTTATCTTTGTAAATGAATATTCTTGATCCAGTGCGCTTCTATGAGAAACTTTGACAAGTTATTTTGACGTTTCTTTTAAATTGAAAAAAGATGAATGACGGATACTCAACTCGAATGCTGATTGGTGGATTTCATATACGTTCTAGGGTGTATATGAAATTATATCCGTTTAGTTAACTTATGGCCTACATTTCCATTTTGTAAACTGTGCAGAATAGTAGTTTGTGCAACTAGTGTGGATTTGGACAATCCACACGATTCGAACATTATATTTTTTCTACGATCCCTTCAAGAAAAAATCTAGAAAATAAACATTTGAATATACTGTAAAATAAATATAACTTGAAATTTAAAATGTTCAACAATTTTATTTATAATCGTACCAATTCAATTTTATGTCTTCACTAATTTTTTTGTGATAAACGTACAGTTCTTAAATGTACAATTACGGTTTCCCTTTTTAAATATGCGAAGCTGTTATAAGTAGATGTTGCCAGTCGGACTCCCGCACGAAGGGTAGGTATCGTACCTTTATCTACAATAAATATGCAAAATACGAAATATTTCAAGCGTCTACCTGTTGTTGTTATCAATATCAAGCAGAATAATTATTTAAAAATAAAATCATTAATAAGAAAAAAGTTGTTTCATGGAGAATCGAACCTAGGTCTACCGCGTAAGAGTCTGACATGTTTACCACTCAACCACCGAGATCTATTATAAAAGGACATGTCCATCGGTAGCTCCTCAATTACCCATTCTATTATATTTTTAGTATTTGTTATCAATTTATACGGACTATTTTATTTGTTCATTTTTGTAAATAAATATTCTTAATCCAGTGCTTCTGAGAGAGACTTTTTGGAACTTTAGTTCTTTACGTCAGGTTATGTTTGAGCGACCAGGGGTCGCGACGCAAAAGATCTGACCGTTATGCGTTACGTTACGCTACGTTATGTTACGTTGCTTCGTTATGTGCCTTGCTTGCGTGCTTGTGCTCTCTCCTTAGTCTCTCTCTCGAACCCGGGCCGCCCGCGTGGAATGCGAGCATTCTACCACTGAACCACCGATGCTATATTGAAATTCTATGCAAAGCTGGTATTCGCAGTGCTGGTGATCTACTTGAATTTGTTCGGATAAATTTTTACTATTATTTCCATAATTTTTTTTGCGCGATTTAGGGGGCTAGCACATTTACATTTACTTTTCGAAATACAGGGTGTTGAAATTTTGAAAACTTGAATGCTTTAATTCGAAAACTTTAAAATGGGTGGATACATTGATTTGATATTTGGCAGGTTGTTTTTAAATGTAAAAGGGCATATTTTGATAGAAATAGTAGTTTGTGCAACTAGTGTGGATATGATGGCCATATCGCACGAGGACGAAGTTCAAGTGCGATATGGACAATCCACACGAGTCGAACAGCATATTTTTTCTACGACCCACTTAAGAAAAAATCTAGAAAATAAAAATTTCTATAAACTGACTTCAAATTGAAAATTTAACAATTCAATTTCATGTTTCCACTAATTTTTGTGTGGTAAACGTACAGTTCTTGAATGTCCAATTTGTATAATGCTACGGCTTCCCTTTTTAAATATACGATGCTGTTATAAGTAGATGTTGCCAGTCGGACTCCCTCATGAAGGGTACCGTACCATTATCTATAATAATGAATATTCTGCTAAATATTTCAAACGTCTACCTGTTGTCGTTATTAATATCAAGCAGAATAATTATTTAAAAATAAAATTAACAATAAAAAAAACTTCCTCACGGGGAATCGAACCCGTGTCTACCGCGTGAGAGTCTGGTATGCTTACTACTCGACCACCAAAGAATATGCAAATCGTTTATCTATAACGTCAAATGTATTACATAATTTTTGCTTAAAAGGAACTAAAGTTCCTACCGTGTGTCCCGCGACACGTTCTACCTTTTTTTTTTACTTTTTTAATCTATTTACAACAAAAATAATTTCATAACCTAATAAACAAACAAAAATTTGACGTTGACCGCGTGAGAGGCGTTGATTGGCACACAGTGATTGTAAGTGGCAGTGAATGGGTTGATAGCATTAACGCAATATTCATCAAAATTTCAATACAACGGAAAAAAAAGTATAAAATGCCGCACATTGCGTGCACCTGCTTGTAATCAATTCTTAACCCTTAATCAGCAGTAGTGCCAACTGCCAACGTGATATTCAGTAATGCCAATGTTTTATTCTCATTACAAGTCGCATGCCGGCATGCATACTGGTGTCAAAACGACATCGGCGTGACTACGGCAAATTTTCAACGGGTAATTTCTGGCTAAATTACAAACATCCACCATAAATATGCGTATGTTCAGCCAAGGCGGCAAAACTGATATCATTCCAATTATTTACCGACGTCGCTGTGCCGCTGCCGGCATCTAACCACAGTTAACAGCTATGGCCCGTCTATTTACCGCTCATTCATGTTTGCTGGGTAAGATTTCCAATGTCCCCTGTAGCGTCGATTTAGCAAGTTTATGCCTTGGGCGATACTGGATGGTGAAAACGGTCTCCATTTAAAATAATGGGTACCGTCTGGTACCGATCTATTGGTCTTCGTGGTTTTCGTGATCTATTGGTCTTCGTGGTTTTCGTCAATGTTTCTTTTAGAGACAACCACCTGGGTTATAACCAGTAACTCGCCAGAAATTGCCTTTTGAAACCACACCACAGAGTACCCCTTTCTGTATTCTGTGGCCACACCTTAGTGTAATAATATATTATTACATATTTCGCAAATAACAAACATAAAAAGTTTAAAAAGTAAAAGAAATAATGTATACCGCTATATAATTGCTGCTTTTTATGAAAAGTGAAATTTTATATTTATCAAAAAAGGAGTGTATTTCTGATTTTGCGGTTACTCCGAATTCATAGAAAAATTTCACTTGAACTTTATTAACGTGCAAGAAAATAACAAACTGTTTATTGTAGTTTTTATTTTATCAAAAATAAATTATAATTTTATTATCAAACATTAAACATTTCAAAATATCAAGGTCGTTGTCAGTTAGACTACCACGTGACTAGTTTTCTGCTTTGTTATTGGTTGAGTAGGTTGAATGCAAACAAACTTCAACCGCCTCAGCTGTTTTATTAAGTTCGTTGTTCGTTTGTAGTGCTGTTCCCGCATTTTGGCTAATGATATGACCGTTGGGAAGTTGCCGGGGAAAATTCGTTAAATTTTTCTAAAAAGTAGTCGCCTTGATTTATTGTAGTGCAGTTTCTATTTTCATACAAAATGGAAACTATCGGAAATGCAAATAATAAAGAAAATTTTGTTCCTGACATAAAGCAGAACGCCATGGCCGTTCATCAAAAAAGACCCTTGGTACTGGGTCCACGGGATATGAACTTAAAAATTCAGCCTGCTCAGTTAAAAGAGAAACAAGTAAGTTATGAATTTGTTTGTTATGTTTTTATTTTTAAAATGAACACTCGATATTTACCATTATTCTCACAATTATGAATGGTAATAGTCGTACATTTTTCATTTCATTTTTTATGTTTTTAACCAAGTGTATTATTGATGGAATGGCATTATACTTCCGGATGTAAACAAAGTCTATAAGGTTTTCTTGAATAGGATGTGTACATTAATGCACTTCCTGAGTTTAAAAAATAACAAGGGGTTCAAAAGTTCTTGAAGTTGTAACACTCTGACAGTTCCATATTATAATTCACACTGGCACAATGGAATAAATATTGTCGTATATTAACGGTCTATTTATTGCTTTTGTCTAAAACAAAGTCGATAATATAATGGGTGTGTTGTATATTTAGTTACTAAGGTGGTACTGGTACATCTTAAAATCTTTGCTAACAAGCCAAACTTATTTGTACATTCAAATGATGGACCTATAATTTCAAACCAAAAGGGTTTTCATGGTTCACTTAATTCCAGATTTTTTATAGTTTCTTACATACATTTGTGACCAAGGAACAATTAGCAGGTGGAGAAACTACAATTTAGGATCTGGCATTGTATTAATTGTTTTTTAAACAATGCTGTTTAATTTATTGAAGATTTTTTTATTTTAATTCGTTATGAAGTAGGTTTTGTTGTTTTCTAATTGACTTTTTGGTTGTCTACCACACTTTTGATTTCCACTTACTTTCTGTGTTGAATGGTTCTTGTATTTTTGTTGCAAACAAGTTTTTGTGTACATAGCTCAATCTACCTAAAATTGATTAAATATCCAAATTTTAGATATGTTTTTTATAAAATTAATTGTGTTATAGGTTTTGGGAATTTCTTCTTCAAACGATAACATACTAAAAGAGGTATTAGAAAACAATAAGAACAAAGAAAACATTTATAAAGACAGAAATGTATCTGAAAATGATAACTACCATAAAGATAAAGAAAATCGAAAAAATCTTGTTAATCCAATTGTACCCTGTAATCAGTTTAAAGCTTTTAAAGTTTATGAAGACGAATCATACGGAGAACGTATGGCCCGAATAGAGGAAAAATTGAAAAGTAAAGCAAAACATACAGGATTGGTGCAAGTTTATAAAGGCACAGATGAAGACAGATACTATACAAAAAGCGAAGTAGCAGAATTAGAAAGAAAAAAACAACTAGAAGATGAAGCTAATGGAATTTTACGTCCTGTAGCGAAAGTAGAATCACCTCCACGCATTATTGTCATTGAACATTTAATACAAGACAATAAATTAAAAGATGATGTCTTTCTTGCTGGAGGAAAACGTCTCAAAGATATATTCTTTGAAATGGAAGAATATAGATCAGATATTTATCATTATCTTAGAGAACATGAATTACGTCATAGGCCAAAACCTGGTTACATGAAGAAACAACCTGATGTTACTTCAAATATGAGAACAATCCTAGTTGATTGGTTAGTAGAAGTAGCAGAAGAATACAAATTGCACACCGAAACACTTTACCTTGCAGTAAATTATATCGACCGATTTCTTAGCTATATGTCTGTAGTCAGAGCAAAATTACAATTGGTTGGAACTGCTGCTATGTTTCTTGCTTCGTAAGTATAATAAATTTTTTTTCTTCATACATTTCTTTATTATAAAATTATTTAAGGAAATATGAAGAAATTTATCCTCCAGATATCAGCGAATTTGTATATATTACTGACGATACATATAATAAGCGACAAGTTATTAGAATGGAACATTTGATTTTGAAAGTTTTGGGATTCGATCTTTCAGTACCCACACCATTGACTTTTATTACTGCGATGTGTGTCAGCAACAAACTTAGTGAAAAAACAATGTACCTGGCCATGGTAAGTGTTTATATTAATTTTTCTTTGTTTATTCTACAAAACTTGTTCATTTTATTTATTTATTTAACCGTCATACCATTTTAATACAAAATTAGATTAAAAGTGTATATATTAGCTTTGTTCGCGGGTGTGATTACGAACTAATTCAGGGACTGATCGCATGCGCATTTTCAAAATTGTCGTTCGCGGTTTGCTCAGTTCTGAATTTTTAGTAATAGTTCTGTGTTCGCGGGTCATAGTGATTCAGTAAACTATTGATTCGTAATCAGTCCTAGCAGTTCTCTGATTTTGGTAAGGACTGAAAGTTTAGTTCGGCCAATCATGCGCAAATGATCGTTATGTTAGTTGTTTCATTCATATGGTTTCATTTTAGTACATTTTATCTTATTTTAGTTGTTTCACTTGTTTATTGCATAGACCACGTTTATTGTTTGCTTTGTTGTGTTTGTTGTTAAAATAACAATAAATTACACATATATTCAATTATTTACCTCTTTCTGCTTCGCACATTTTGAATAAATATTTTCTTTAAAAATTAAAATCTGTATACAACACAAAGAAAAGGGACAAAGGGAATCACAGTGAAGGGAATGGCGAAAAAAGTTACAGTTAGCTGTCAGAAGTGTGGTGTTTTGTTTTCTTCAAGTCCTGAAAGGTAATCACACAGGGTGATCTGTGGTTCTCTAGGACCTAAGATCGTTCGCGGTATACTTGGAACTATTTGCTGGTTCGGAACTAAGCATGCGCTCTAGACAATGTACAGTTAATTCCAGACTGATTCGGAATCGGTTCGGATTGTGACCCGCGAACATAGCTATTAAAGTATTTTTATTTAACATTAACGTGGTAACTATTGCATGGATCAAATACAAAAACAATCATTAAAATAATAATAATAATAATAATAATAAACGTCATTTATTGGTACAACCAAATGGCCATCGACCGAGTTCCTTCAGCCAGTATTATTTACATTATTTACTATAATATAGGTACGACTATTTACCACTTCCCAAACTGTCTTGTGAGGATATTTTCGTTTCAAGTCTTGTGTGTGATCTCGTTCTACGCATAGTCTGTCCATTATTTCTTTAATATGAGTCCTCTTAAGCTTCGGTTTCCTCGAAAGCGGTACCGACAAATTGCGACCGCAATAATGCGACGAATGACGTCAGGTTGCGGTGGGAAAATCAGGGTTCTAAATTGCGGCAAGTAAATGTGTAACTCCAGAAAGCGTCGCCAGTACCGTTTTGCGTTAAAAACAATCGACATGGACGATCTCGATGTTGCTCTTTTGGTAGTGCTAAATGCCGAGGAATCAGAGGAAGAGATTCATAGAAGAAGTGAATCTGACCTTTTTAAAAAGAGAACTTCAGAGGGTGCATACCAAATTTTAATTTGTCGCCATCTATATACTAACGAAAATAAGTTCAGGGAATATTTTCGTTTGACGCCGGTCTTATTTGATTACGTCTTAGGTTATATAAAAGAAGATCTTTGTTCAAAACCAATTATAATATAAAAACAAACGAAATCACAACACATCCACACCGCACTAAACCGTTGACAAACTGTTTCTCGCCGCAATGTCTACCGCATTCACTATGCCGGTACCGTCATATTGCGTTGCGGTGACCACCAACGCTTCCTTAAAAACCACTGGTAATGATGTGCATGGTACAGTTTTCTATGACGTCATTCATCGCATTATTGCGGTCGCAATTTGTCGGTACCGCTTTCGAGGAAACCGAGGCTTTAGAGAATGTTTGGGACAGAGTTGTCATTCTACCCTTCAGTGGCTGTACCTTTGTGGTTTGGTATAGAAGTTTGTTTGATAGATTGTGGAGAGGGTTTGATGGATGTCTCATTTTTGTGATGGCTCTTAAAGTTGTCGTCTCTGCTGTCTGTAGTGTTTTCCATACGGGTCTTCTTGTTATTTGGTATACTATATGGCCATACTCGAGTATCAGTTTACAGATACCTTTGTATATGTGTGCTGCAGCTTTCTTATTTATGCCCATGTTTTGGTATGTTTTGCTTCGAAAGTGTTAATCCCCAAAACGTGCATAAATTATAACTTTGACGGTACATATTTGGTAGTAAAATTTTCTGCGGAAAAATAGAAAGGAAATATGTAGATTCGATTATTTATACCCTTTCCAATTATAAAGAGCAATTTTGAAAAAAAATTCTATACAGGGTGTTGTTTCTAGGAAAGACGAGTTTTGAAATTTTTTGTTGAGCCGGATCTGCATTATCTTTTTGAAGATGCTTTTGATAGAGTTTCTAGGTAATGGCTATTACGTGTACCAAATTTCAAAATAATATACAGGGTAACTCGGAAGTTATGAGGTTCGAAAGAAATGGGATAAATTCATTAAACACCCTGTATCTTGGTTATAAAGTGCAGAAGATACATTAAATATAGCCTAACCGAAAATCATCCCATAATTTCACACATTCATTGGTGTGTAACCCCCACAGCTATTGCAGTATTGACGTCGGTCTCTAATCAGGTTTGGTTGACATTCCGGTGCACCAGATGTTGTAAGGTAAATATCGACGAGAAATTTGTATTAAGGGACACAAAAACGCCCCTCCAATAATTTTCGGGCTGTTTCTGTCGATATTGTCAGGCCAAGGTTCCGATGCACCAGGTGTTCGGGGGGGAGGTTTCCTACGCGAAGCTCAGATTAAGCGGCCCAAAAAAACCCTTATAACGATTTTCGGCGCGCCTTTTTCGATAGTGTTTGGAAAACCCTCAGAGACGACGTTCAGGTGCATGTTCCGGTGCACCAGGTGGTGGGAGGGTCGTTTTCGACGTGAAAACCTCAAAAAGCACGCTCCCAATAATTTTTGTCGATGTTGTCAAGAAAGTTCTCGGGGATGACTTCGGTCCAGGTTCAGGTGCACCAGGTGTCCGGGGGATGTTCGCTGATGCCATATTTAAATTCAGGGATCCGGAAAACCCCCGGGCGCCGAGTTTCTCTCCTTCCGATCTTTAGTGTTTCATCACCTCGACTACTTAAAGTAAACATTGGGGTATTATGAAATTGGAAGATAGATAGTGAAGAATATTGATAGAACTCCAATCTAAATATTCTTTGCTTCTGCATTAATATCCCTGCAAATCTGAATTTAAGTACTTATTGTGATCGTTTTCTTTGGCATACTGATTAATCTGCTCATTCAGTATATATGCTTCACTCCTGTATAATCTGTTGGTTGATTATTTACTGATATAACTTTTTTTCAGTATCTAAGTGAACTAGTTCTACTAAACGGTGACATTTATCTAGAATTTCTACCATCGTTAATATCCGCCCCTAGCGATAGCTCTTGCCAGGTGCACCCGAACCTGGACCTGGAAGTTATCCCCGAAAACTTTCTTGACAATATCGACATAAACAACCCGAAAATTATTGGAGGCGTGTTTTTTGAGGCGCTAAATCACAATTTCACGTCGAAAACGATCCTCCCACCACCTGGTGTACCAGAACCTGCGCCTGAACGTCTGATCGTCTCCGAGGGTTTTCCAAACACAATCGAAAAAGACTAACCGAAAATCAATCCATAATTTCACACATTCATTAGTGTGTAACCCCAACAGCTATGCACTATTGACGTCGGTCTCTACAGTTTTGGTTAACATTCCGGTGCACCAGGTGTTGTAAGGTAGATTTCGACGAGAAATTTGGATTAAGGGTCACAAAAACGCCCCTCCAATAATTTTCGGGTTGTTTCTGTCGATATTGTCAGGAAAATTCTCGGAAACGACATTCAGGCGCAGGCTCCGGTGCACAAGGTGTTCGGGGAGGTCGTTTCCCACGCGAAGCTCAGATTAAGCGGCCCAAAAAACCCCTTATAACGATTTTCGGCGCGCCTTTTTCGATTGTGTTTGGAAAACCCTCGGAGACGACATTTAGGCGCAGGTTCCGGTGCACCAGGTGGTGGGAGGGTCGTTTTCGAACCTCAAAAAACACTCTTTCAATAATATTCGGGTTTTTTTTGTCGGTATTGTCAAGAAAGTTCTCGGGGATGACGACCAGGTTCGGGAGCACCAAGTGTCCGGGGAATGTTGGCTGATGCCATATTTAAATTCAGGGATCCGGAAAACCCCCGGGCGCCTAGTTTCTCTTTTTCCGAACTTTAGTGTTTCATCACCTCGACTACTTATAGTAAACAGTGGGGTATTAAGAAATTGGTAGATAGATAGTGAAGACTATTGATAGAACTCCAATCTAAATATTCTTTGCTTCTGTATTAATACCCCTGCAAATCTGGATTTAATTACTTATTGTGGACGTTTTCTTTGGCATACTGTTGACTTCTGTACAATCTGTTGGTCGATTATTTACTGACAAAAATTTTTTTTCAGTATCTAAGCGAACTAGCTCTACTAAATGGTGACATTTATCTTGAATTTCTACCATCGTTAATATCCGCCTCCGCGATAGCTCTTGCCAGGCATACCTTAGAAGAAGAACCTTGGAATGATAGTCTGGTAGAGACAACGGGTTATGAACTTTCACAACTCGAAGCTGGTATTGAATTTTTAAATCAAATGTTCACAGCAGCTCCTACTTTACCTCAACACGCCATACAAGATAAGTACAAATCGAAGAAATGCATGCACGTGGCTACGGTAAAACCGCAAGCATCTCCAATAGTGTTTAAATAATCTAATTTTATGTAGGTATGAACTTTTTATGGTTAGTCCGTTTAATTGAGGTATTTTTGTGAACTTTATTGTTTTTGTGCCAAACAATTTTTTTAAAAGTAAGTTTTTTATACTTATATTCTTTTATTTCCTGTACTTTGCATTGTTTTATATATTTTAACCACTAATTGCTGCTATTCTCTAGAAAATACTTTTATCATCACTTCATATTTAAATTTTTCTTTTAGTTTAGGTACATTTTTTTCGTGTAGTCTAAGCAGCATTATGTTTTTTTTTGTGGATTTGAGTTTTTACCAATTGACAGTTATTCAACCGTTGAATCAACTTTAATTTGAAATTTTATATTATTCGAAGCAAACTTAAAACTGGGACTTTTTTTCTTCACCTGGAGTTTTTATTTGTTCGTTTTGCGAATTTTTATAAAAAACATAGTCTGTTCATTCATCTAAAATTGATATAATAAAACATGAAACATAATTGGAAATAATAAAATAATAGGTCAGGGCTCGGGTCAGGGCGTTGAGGAACAGTCATCCCACCCTCGTATTCAATTGTTTAGTGGACAGTTTTTTGTTTTTTCTTTAAAGCTACCAATATACAGGGTGTCCCACGAGGTTTTGGCCAGTATATTATATCTCGTGAACTATTGAAATTTGGCGGCTATAAACCGTACGTAGTATTACATATTTTAAACAATCAGCTACTTTGCTACAATGTCACGTTTCGGGTCACGTGGTATAATTTTAAGGAATTTTAATGAGACAACCTGTATATTGTTCCACTGCTCTAAAGGCCTCTCTTATACTAATTCGTCGATACCTATTTATTGTGTTGGGTACATAGAAACAACAAAATACTTTTTATAAAGTTTTTTATTTGAAAAACAAAGAGAGCTGAAAAACAAAAAGAATTGGAATACAATAACACTTTTACTACAGTTGATGCTCAAATTGATGTCCACCATTCAAATCTACTGAGTAAATTTCTTGTGCATGCTGCTTCAATACTTTCAGGTGTAACAGATTGGCAAGCTGCTCTGATTCTGTTTTTAAATCATCTACATCATTAGGAGCTGTAACATAAACTAATCCTTTTATTGTAGTAGCTGATTGCTTAAAATATGTAATACTACGTACGGTTTATAACTGCCAAATTTCAATATTGTAGTTCAAATATTTCTCGAGATATATACTGACCCTGTAGGTATATTGCATGTTTTTTTGTGGATTTGATTTTGCACTGTTTGAACTATTGTTCATGGAATAAAATTCAAAATAACTCGGAATTTTTTGTAATTTTCATCTAATTATTTTTAACTACTGCTCAGTTGTTATACAGTGTGTACATAAAGTAACGTAACTTGCTAATATTTCGATTTCCGTTAGGCTTACAAACAAAAAATTTTGAATAAAAGTTTTTTCAAATAATCCAGACCATCTGCATAAGTCGATTAGATGAATACAGGGTTCACCGCTGCTCCGAAATAAATTATTAACATATATTTTTAAACAGTACAGTATATATTTTCAGTTTTCCATAATCTACTAAATTACAAATAAAACCGCATAATTCCAAAGTTACATTGGTATAAAAAAATTGTTTATGTCAAAAAAGTGGTAGGTTTTCTGCCATTAATATTAATTAATTACAAGTTTCCCGCCAAAATTTCAAGTTTCCCGCCAAAATTTCAAGTTTTCCGCTAAAATTTTAAGTTTCAAAGATTTCAAGTTTCGGCGGGAATACTAGAATTTCGGTCTTGACGGTTGTATTTGTAATTTAATAGATTATGAGAAACTGAAAATATATACATGGTGTACTATTCAAAAAAATATGTTAATAAGTTATTTTGGAGCAACCGTTCACCCTGTATTCATCTAATCGACTTGCAGATGGTCTGGATTATTTGAAAAAACATTTATCCAACATTTTTTGTAAACCTGACGGAAATCGAAATATTAGCAAGTTACGTTACTTTATATATGTACACACTGTATACCAATTTCTTTGGTTTTAGTTGAATTCCCGAATTATGGTCATGAATATTTCATTATCATGTTTGGTAGAAGGAATTACGAGCTGAAAAAATATCAGTTTTTAAACCATTCTCAGATATTTTTTATTCTTCTAACTATACCATATAATTGAACCTTACGTGCCATATTCTTGAAGAATTTCTTTCACTAAACTTCCTTTTTACATGTTTTAATGTAGAATCTTGTTTCTTTTGTGCATATTTGAGAACTGTAAATACAAGTTCTTCATTTTTCTTTTATGGTTTATTAATATATTATAATATAATAATAGATGGAGAAGATGTGGCGTTGTTTTTACAAAAACATAGTCTGTTCATTCGTTTTACATAATTTCTTATTTTATCTAAAGAAGACTAATATAATTGAAAATTTTCGTTAAATAAGAAAGTTTCAAATAGATATGGATATTTTAACGCAAATCAAGCAGATTGTTGGACTTGGAAGCTTGTTATACAGGGTGGTCCTTAAGTAATTGTACATAGAGTACAATCTTCACTTTAAAATATTGCGATTTAAACCAACTAGCCTTGATAAAATGTTGATATTAAGAGAGATACAGGGTGTTGAACATGAAATTTTAATTTTCGTTTTTGACGTAAATGCACAAAAATTTGAGGTTGGTGGTTTTTAAATATAAGAAATCATAATTTTGTATCTATTTCGATGTATTTTGTAGAGGGCGCCACATAGGCCACGTAGGCGGCATAAATGTATTCAAAACTTTTTTGCCTCTCACATTAGCGCTACTTTTGTAAAAAATAATTGAAGCCACATCATTATGATGGAAAAAAGGTATATCTGTTAGTATCACCAAATCTTAACGGTTTTAGAGATAATCACATTTTGGTGATTAACTACATGATTATTATTTAATGAAATTACGCTCGAAAATTGTAGTTGTGTGTACGATAATTATTCTTCTATACAATTACTTGAGCACCACCCTGTATACAAAATTTTTTACACACAATGTGTCATTTATCAAAATTTAATTCTATTTTCATTCCAACGAAAAATAATTGTTAAATGTCTCGATATCTTGTTCAGTTTTTCATAAAATGTTTAAAAGAGAATTTCTAACGATACAGATATTATCTATTATTTTTTTTGTTTTTTATTTTATTGAAAAAAATAAATAAACTTTTAAGTATAAAATTAGGAATAATGCAGGTATTCATTTTTGAAAAAATACTTGATTGAATGGACTGTAGCTCATATTAGTTTTGTATATATTTTCATTTAATTCTTTGGAAATATATCAATTAATTATGTCTATTTAGTTGCATTATTTTGGGTAGTTCATAATGTTCCTGTTTTTTTTAATAACTATTGCTCCAACATTAAAAAATCCTACACAAAATTGTGTTTAATGTGATAATTACTGTTACTGTTTTCGTCACCTATTCATTGGTGGAAATAACACTTTCATGAGCTACCATATTTTTGGTAATATAAAAAATGTAAAATTATTGGTTGGGGGCCATCCATAAATTACGTCACACGAATCTTAGGACTTTTTAACCCCTCCCCCGTCCTTGTCACATGTCACATTCTTAGAAACTCTTCTCCCTTATGTGACGTCACGCCTTTTTCAATTTTATGCATGCATGTATTTAAATATAATCGAAAGAAAACAGTTTATTTCATTTTTACATATTTTTTTTAAATAATATTTCATAAATTCAACATAATCTCATAGCGAGAGTGCCAAAGTATTAAAAATATAGATCGAGATTGAACATTTTTGGATTTTTTTATTCACATTTAAATTTTTCGTTTTAGTACTTTAAATTTTAACATGTATCGTCACAAAGTTTTCGACCTCCCCCTGCCCCTTGTAACACAATATCACATTCTGGTGATACCCTTCCCCCCTTTATCGTGTGACGTAATTTATGGATTAAATTATCATTTTTTACTTTGGTTGTTGAATAGTTGGAAAAAAAGACGTTAGGATGTGTACTACATGAATATATTTCATCAATGATGCAATTTCTTGTACAGTCTAATATTTATTTTTTTTATAATAAGATTAAGTGTTTTATTTTTAGTAAAATAAAATTTTGCCATAATTTGACAGGAATTGTGTACCATTTTATTTTGCAGCACAATTATTGTTGAACATATTTTTGTAATAATATAAAAACTCTTGAAATTATTTTGTTTTATTTATTTTCCACCCCCCTACCAACATTCATAGGTAATTTATAAATTGTATCATGACCCTTTTAGCCATATATAACAAAAGTAAGTTGGTAAAATGTTGCTGCTTGTTTTGCTCAACACCACAGGCAGTTTAAACCTTTGTACAATTTCCCATTCAGAAGCTTAATTTTTTCTATATAGGTCATTGGCTTAACAGGGGGTTTTAGAGTAGTTCTAGTGGTTGTATTAATTCCTCTCCAAAGTCCTTTTGAAGTCCATAGAACCAGAGTCTGGGTAGGTGCTTCATTCCTTAGGTCAAGTTTCCTGGGTGCATTGAGTTCATTTTACACGCTGCGTCAAATCGCAGCGACTTGTTGCTAGGACAAATCGCTGCGAGAAAAAGTACTATCAGCATATCGATAGTTTGTTGCTGCGACTCATCCAGGCATAGGGGAAACGTAACCTGTTGCCAACTTGATTGACAGTGACATCAATGCTTCGACGAGCCCAACGAAAAAAAAACGCCAAGCTGCATGCAACTTTTTCGAGTTGCAGCGTTAACTCGCACCGTGGAAAATGGACTTTATCTGTTCTCTGGATGGGAAGAAGTTGAGTTACTCAATGAATATTTTCTCCAGTATCATGCTATACACACTCACGTGAAATGTGGGTTCATTTAGTATTGTC